>JAJIBD010008717.1:0-112500 GCA_021461705.1 Cryptotis parvus
TATCTCAACTTCTTACCTCTGTTTTTCCCTGCTGTGACTTTAACATCAGGCAGCTCGGCACTATATCTTTCTTTTGGAGTGGGTGGCAGCTCCTTTAGCTCTTCAGATTCTCTGTATTTTAAAAAGACATCTTTAAAAGTGTCTGCCGCATGGAGGCAGGCAGGGAGTAGGGAGCGGGAGGGTGTGGGGGGGTGGTGGTGGGGAGAAACTGGGGACTTTGGTGATGGGAAATATACACTGGTGAAGGGATGGATGTTGGAACATTCTACAGCTGGAACTCAATCCCGAATAGTTTTGTAACTGTATCTCATAGGGATTCAATAAAAAAAGAATTTTTATTTAAAAATAAAAAAGGAAAAATCTCACAAAAAAATAAATAAGTAAATAAAAGGCACTTTGCACCACCAGGAGTAATTCCTAAGTGCAGATCCAGGAGTAATTCCTGAACACTGCTAGGTATGGCCCAAAATAAAAATAATTTAAAAAAAAACAATAAAAAAGGTGCCTTGCTCCAAAGAATTGTAAAAATATGGAACCACTAACTTGTGGTCAAGCTAATGGGGTGTCTTCCCTTGTCAAGCCTACATCAAGAGTCCACTCTAGGGGGACAAAAGATCTGAAGTCTCATAAAAGCGTCACTCTCCTGAGGAGTCAGAACCTGATTATCAGAAGAAACTAAGACACAGAGCAGAGCTGTTCAATCCACCTCTTGAAAAGAATTAATCGGAGAGATGAAGGCAACCAGCTTTCCCTGCAGAGCTAGAGCACGCCTCACTCTTTCCCATTACAGTGATCAGACCACATAGAAGGGACCAGAAGTGCCCAAAAGAGTTTCCACCAATCAGAGCTTACTTTTTTTATTCCTGAAGCATACTAAGACCTCAGACTATGATACATCTAGAGGGTGACAGACATGGGGCAGAGCTGCTACTGGCTCTCCCTGTGCCCTGCCGCTCATGAGGTGCCGGTGCAGGTTCTAGCTCTGGCCCCACCACCCCAGCGGAGCCTCACAACAAGCCAGACAACCCCCACTCCATGAGGGCCTCCATTTTCCACATCCGGACTTCCCTCGTCAGAACTCCATCAGCAGACCAGCCTATCACAGCCCGGCTCATCGAGATCCATCCTGCAGCAGTCTTTTTTTAATCTGGTCCAGGCATGCTGATCCAGAGACAGACATGGGGCAGAGCTGCTACTGGCTCTCCCTGTGCCCAGCCGCTCATGAGGTGCCCCTGGAGGGATGGCAGGTTCTAGCTCTGGCCCACCACCCCAGCAGAGCCTCACAACAAGCCAGACAACCCCCACTCCATGAGGGCCTCCATTTTCCACATCTGGACTTCCCCCTCTTCAGAACTCCATCAGCAGACCAGTCTATCACAGCCCGGCTGGCGCGGCCGTAAGCGCCCACGCAGTTCATCAATAAATGCTGGATTTTGAGATGACTACAAGAGTATACTACCGTACGGCAGAGCCTGGCAAGCTACCCGTGTCGTATTTGAAATGCAAGATACCAGTAGCAATTATAGACCTCATTCCCATGACCTGATGGAATGGTTTGAGGGCTCTTTATGTTCCTGGAGCAAGCAGGTGCCCTTGGGCTCTACTTGCATGAGACAGGTCATATGGAGATGTTACTGGTGCCCGCTCCGAGCAAATCAATGATGAACGGGAAGACAGTGATACAGTAGCAGTCGAAGCCATAGCAAAGGAAAGCAAGAGAGAGAAAAACAGAGTGGTAGAGGTGGCTCCAAGACCTGCTGGTCTTTTCTCTTTTTAAGGACTCTTTAAAAATGTTACAGACTTAAAGGACCAGAGAGCTCGTACAGTGGGTAGGACCGCTTGCCTTGCGCATGGCAGAACTGAGTTCAATTTCCCTATACCTCGATTGTCCCCTATTCCTGCCAGGAGTCATCCCTAAGCACCACTGGGGGTGGCCCAACAACTAAAATAAAATAATCAAATGTTACAGACCTAAAAGATCACACACACACACACACACACACACACACACACTCCAACACATGCAAAGAGAATCATGCCATTGAAATTATATGTGTTTAATACAATTATCTGAAAAACTTTTTATTATGTTAAACTCCATTCCTGGCTAACTTTAAAATTCATCAATTTCCATTATGTTGCCAAAATGTGGAGCAGCTATTTCTTTGTTTTCAGGAATCGAAGTGCATGATGGGTGAGGGCGAAATCTCGACCACCACAAATAAAACAGGAACATGCACAGGCAAATCAGAGGTGAAAATATTTATTTTTTTCAAATTCTCTTCCACCATCATAATGACACTGAGATTTGGAAGGCCAGTTAATAATGCCTGCGACATAATATGGGCAAGGTTCCCAAAGGGAAGGATGCCGAATTGTCCAAATAGCGCTCGCTCTACGTGGGATCGTGGCTGACCAGAGAGGCAGCAGTCCCAGAGGGAATCTGCGTGGAGTCCATCCCCTCGAGGCACCCCTCCCCTTTGGGTGGCTTAAGCCCTGCCCAGCTCCCAGCGCCTCCATGGCTGAGCCCCTACTTGGCTTCTAAGCCTCGATCATAGCAACAGCCCTGAGGCCAGACCCTAATTGCTAGCTCCTTCTAAGTGCCAGGGAAAAAACCTTCTTTCACCCTCCACCTCCTCCCTGCCACAAGCCCAGGAGGTCAGGCAGGTTCAAAAGGTGAAATAAATGAATCTTTACACATTATAAGGACCCCAGCCGCATTCTCTATGGCATTAGTGCCTGAAATGGCAGCAAGTAAAAGCAGGTGTGCCGGGCGCCCTGTCAGCTAACGACGCTGATAAGCCTGCCATGCCCGGTTCTGCTTCATTTCAAACAGACTGCTGGAAAAAAAAAAGGGGAACGCCAGAGCAGAAATAATTGCTGGAGCTTCCAGCGAGCTGAGAGCGCCTGCAGGCAGAGATCAAGGCGCCTGATTTCATCGTCTTCCTTTTATTTCTATAACCTTAAACGTTCTGCTATTATAAAAGTCATCATGTCAGCTTTCTCCCCAGCCTCTCTGGCTGCCCATTTTCAAATTGTATCAATTGGGGGAGGTTTTGGAGCTGGAGGATTTTCATCTTGATTTATGGTTTCTGGGCTTGAAAGATGAAGCTAACCCCACCGACCGGAGTCAAGCTCCAGTCCTGGGCGTTTTTTTTTCACCTGCTGATTCTCCCCAAACTGCTTGGAAGCCCTGATGACTCCCTCCCCTCCCTCACTCGCTCTTTTAAATAAGAGCTATGAAAGCCCATTGCCAGTGAAGAGCATTTCTCATGAATCTCCAGCTCAAGTGGGTGGAAGCAGGGGAGGGGGGTCTTTGATTCCCAGCAGTCCAGTGCACACTGATGGACATGAGTGACTCTCGGCTTCAAGATGGGGGAGTGGCAGAGGGCTGGGGCTTGTTGGGAGATGCTCCAAGGAAGAGGAGTCTGGGATTGGCCACCAGCACTGCCGGGAAAGGACGGTGAATACCACCAGCCCTGAGCACAACTAGGGTTTGTCTCCCCCCACCCCCAACAAGTTTTTTAAACGGGGTGGGGGGGCTGCTAAGAGGTTTGGAGCAGGGAACCCTTTTAAGATACTTTGTAAGTACAGCAAGCAACAGCGGAGACTGCTGGCCTTGGAGCGGAAGGACTACATAAATGGTGAAAATGAGTAAATGAAAAAAAGACAGACCCCTTCGCCCGACCGCAGCCAGACGTTGACTCTCAGGGCGAGCTCAGCAACTGCTCTTCAACTTGGTAGCTGCTACCTGAGAGATCATGACTGAAATGTTATGGCAGGGGCTGGAGACATAGAATAGGGGTTAAGGCACTTGTTTGCATGTGGTTGACCCAAGTTTGATCCCCCAGCACCACAAATGGTCCCCAAACATCACCAGGATGTGATCTCGCCTCAGGATCCCTGAGCATAGAGCGCAATCTCTGATCACTACAGAATGTAGCCCAAAGTCACCCCTGCCCCCACCCTCCTAAAAAAAACATTTAGGCAAACTGGAGGAAGGTTGAGGGAATAAATAGTAACTTCCAACATTGACTTTATGTGTTTTTCCATCAAACGCCAAAATAAATGACCTCCTGGCTCTGTCAGAGGGAAGCAAGGGCCTGGTCCCGCCTGTCTCCCCACTACACCTTCCCTCACAGTGGACAGGGAGGCAGGAGCGGAAGTGACACCAGACACTGAGAAAAGGGGCTTCCCTCACTTCATGACAGGTGACACTCTTGTGGCTCTGGGGTAAGCTGGGAGCTTTGCAGTGGAGACCTCAGCATCATTCCTGTGATGAATCCTTTTGCATCATAGGAATCTGGATGGGGGCAAGCAAATCCCAACACAGTTCACTTGCTTATCAATTAATCAGACACCTGCACCAGGAAGGCGTGGCAGATGGGGGTGGGGGGATCCAGCAACGGATGGCAAAGACGAATGAGGCCTCATCTACACATTTCCCCTGGAACAGTGCCGGGGGTTCCCCATAGCCCCTGCCCTAATTCCTTCCAATTAATCTAAGTGTGCCGATAACAGGCCTATTAAGTTACACCAAGGCCTCCAAAGTGCAGCAGCTTTTTCCAGAAAGAGGAGCTGTCCATGGCCAAGAAGCCAGGGCAAGAAATAAAAACTTGGGGGCAGGGGGGAGAGGGAGAGAGAGAGAGAAAGAGAGAGAGAGAGAGAGAGAGAGAGAGAAAATATGAGACGTGAGAAACAGGAGAAAAGGGAGACAGAGAGACAGAGGAGAGACAGAGAGATGAGAGGGAGCAGAGACAGAGGGAGAGACAGAGAATGAGGCAGATAGACACAGAGAGAAAGGGAGAGAGAGGAGAGGGAGAGGGAGAGAGGAAGAGGAAGAGAGAGAATGAGACAGGAGGGACAGGAGAGAGGGAGACAGAGAGATGAGAGAGGGGGCAAAAACAGAGAAGAGAGACAGAGGATGAGGCAGACAGACAGAGAGGAGAGAGAGAGCAAGAGAGACAGAGAGAAGAGAAAGAGGAAGAAAGAGAGAGAGAGAGAGAGAATGCTAATTGTGCCAGGGACTGACAGGCTTGACAGAAAGTGTCTTCATCGAGAAATCACGATCTGAAGTCCCCCTTGTTCCTTCAGAAACAGGAGGAGAGGCAGGAGGGAAGCCTGACAGGAAGTGAGGATTCGAGACTTCAAATACAAACATTATGAAAAACAAGCAACATCTGCAAACAGTAAGTTCTTATTTATATTTTATGGGTGTGCGGCTTGGGAACCTGACAGGTTTTTAAACAGAGACCAGATTAGGCCCCTTCCCAGGCGAGAATGGTCCTTTTAAAGAGGCCCCCCCTCTGCCGGGCAGGCCTGCTGGCCTCAGGTGAGCCCTGACCCCCCCGACCTGGTCTAACGCATCCCACATGGGCCCTGCTCCCCGCATTCGGCTTCGCTTGCGCCCCTGCCAGGCTGCTCGGGCTGAGTATTCAGCCAGATCTCTCCCTCCGCTCACAGAGCCGCTTTGAACTTTTCCCTTTTGAACAAATAGGAAGGGGACCTGCCAGCAAACAAGTGCCTGGAATCATAGAAAGGAGTGTGCGGCCAATAAATAAATAAGCCTCAAATAAATAAATAAATGGGCAGGAGTCCCCAGCAAATAAAAAGGCACCACTCCTAGGCTCCCCGTGAGTTCCGAAGCATTTGGTGCCTTCGAGAAACTTGAAAATAAAAACAATGGAATACACCCACTCCCTTTCTCTCTCTCCTCCCTCAGCCCCCTCAAAGGATGAACCCTTTATTTTTTGACAACGCATAAGAGGCAGTTGGCAGGTACGGTGAGCTCTGCACCATGAAATATTTAGTAAGGCAATAACGACTCCCCGGACAGCTTAAGAAAACCACGATTATATTCCGAGAAAGCCACGAGCAAACAGAAGGGGAAAATACAAAGAAAGATAAAGGCGGGCCTTTCATCAAGACTTCCTGTCCAATAATGCAGCCAGGCTTGATCCATATGTTTTGAGAAAAATCAAAGTGTCACAACTATCCAAAATGTCAATAGCTCCGGTAAGGAATATTGTCTAACATTTTCTATTACACCGTTCAAGAATTTGCCTCCCAGCGCAATTTGGAAAGAAAAAAACCCTCTTTTATTTTGAGAACACTCAAAGGGAAGAAAGGAGAGAGGGAATGGCAGCAGAACAAGGCGCGTTTCAGGGCCGCGTGTAACACAATCACGCTCCGGGCTCCCAGGCCCGTCTGGAAGGCACTCCCTCGCCGAAAGTACTTTGTCCTGCACACCCCGCCTGTGTTCTAGCCTTTCTTCACAGACACCCTTGCAAAGGCACTTCCTGGACAGTTGGATGTTAACTGAGCCATCTCCCTGCACCGAGAAACTGGAGATGTCCTACTTTTTGGCAGCCTCAGTATTGGGATTATTCTGCATAATGACTTCGGGCAGTTTGGAAAGTTCTGGATTTGTCTACATGTTAGCAGCTGGCCAACCTGCTCTGGGGAAGGGACGAAGGGGAAACTGGACGGTGAGGGGGTTAGGGGAGGGCAGGAGAATAAAGGTTTTTGGGTATAAACAATCAATTTTTTGCTGCCTTGGGAAATGGAGCCCAAATGCAGCTTGGGGCCAGAGTAATAGTCCAGCTGTTTACCTTGCATGCAGCCGACCAGGGTTCGATTCCGGCACCCCAGATAGTCCCCCCTGAGCATCACCAGGAGTAATTCTGGAGCGTAGAGTCAGGAGTAACCCCAAGCATCACCGGATATGACACAAAAAGAAAAAAAAAGAACAGCAAATAGGGACTCCCCTGGTCTCCCCATGTTTAATTGAGGGTGAGGTAGGGGGCTCACATCCAAGGCTAAAAACTCCCCCGTCTACACCAAGACTTAGTACTGAAATATTTGAAGCTCGGCCATAACAATTGTTGCCTACTGCTTGCCCTTCCCCTAATTCAGCACCTTCAGGGTTAATAACGTTGCAAAGCTGAGGGACCTTCTGGAATTGGGGACTGGTGGGCACTCTGGCCATTACCATCCTGGTATTGGGCAGCCCAGTCGCCACATACTCACTGCCAAGCCCGAGGGTTATCTGACCCACCAGAATCAGCTCTTTCATCCTGCGCCTCTGCAGAGCAGCTTCTAAGAGCAGGAGAGGCCAAGGTTTTCGGGGCTCTCCTCTGTCTGGCAGCAGATTCCCCACTAAACTCAGCTCGGACTTATTGATGGAGGTGCCGGGACCGGGAATATCAGAGTCACAGACTAAACTCTACAGCCTCTTCCCAAGTCTCAGCCAGTAAACAGTTGCAGAAATGGACAGTCACCAGGGTATAATTGTCATTAGTATGTAAATTTTAAAAGCTCAGTCAAAAATATCAATACCTCCCACTTAATTTATTACTATATAAAGATGGATGGTAGTGAACTGTAGCATTGATTTTCAGAGCCCTTAAAAAACTGCAAGGAAGAAAATGGTCTAAGACAACCTAACACTAAACGCTCTGTCTCAAAATTAATCACGGTGCTTTTCAAACACACACATTTACACACACAGACACACAGACACACAGACACACACACACACACACACACACACACCTTCCAGAAAATACTGCATCCGTGGCCTGTGTGGCTTGATGGAATTGAATGGCTTTTTTCTGAAAACAGAGACAAAAAACAGCCGTTTATGTAAAGAGCTCAGCGATGGATTCGATGTAAAGATGGGTTAGCATTTTTACGCTATCGACCAGTCAACCATTAGGCAGCCACGTTCCAGTCCCAACCCTGAGAGGAAATCGAAGGCAGCTCCCTGGCAGAGTAGGGCAGGGGAAACCAATCAGCTCCCTGGCCCTGGCAAACCCACTGCCCCCCATCTTCCGAGGCCGAGGGAGGTGGGGGTGGGAGACTTGTGACACCCCCTTCTTGTTTACTACGATCTTCACAGGACTTGTCATGACCACCAAGCAAACAAGTGAATTCATCACAGTGTTTAGAACTAGAACAGAGAGCCAGCGACCCTGGAATCAGGGCGTGTGAATGACAGGATGTCAGAACAGCAGTCACCTTGGGCCCCATACAGGACAGATCAGGTCTCTGCTGCTGACGCTCTCAGACCTTTGCATCTAGGCAGCAGGGGGAAGAAGAGGAGGCAGCAAGTGGGAGGGAGCCCCAAGAAGGAGCAGTAAAGGCAGCCACAGGCTCTGCTTCTCAGCCAGTGGGGCTGGGCCCTGGCTTCCCCTTCAGGTGGGAGCTATCTGTGACCAGGAAAGATGGGAGCTCTCTTGACAACTCCAGGAAAGCCAGAGCTTCCATAAGAACAGAAAAGCCAGGTTTTATGGTGTGATTTTCCCTTTTCCTGGCGTCCAGGTTTCCTTTTCGTCAACAAACCCTGTGAATGTCGCTCTGTTGCCTTGGGCTTTCTCGGAGCATCTGGGAAACTTTGTTTATAGAGATGGTTCGCCAATAATTAGACTGGAAGTCCAGCACAGTCACTCACATTCATTGGTCTCCAAATAAGCCCCTTTATTTGATCCAGAAACATTTTGTCCAGGAAAAAAAAACCCAAATCTCTAATAAACGCTGTTCCTGAGGGTCCCTACCATTAGGCTGATCTTTTGCATTTATCAGGATGCTTCTGCTCTATCGACCAGCAGACTGTTTCTCGGCCTCACTTTGCTCGTGAAGTGGAGCCACGGTTCTAAATGAACATCAAGTTGCTCACTGTCTTCTGGCTGTAATTGGATTCAGTTCATTATCTTTCATTTCAATAAAATCACAGGAAAACACAGGGATGGAAATGTGTAGGCTAATTGCTTATGGAAATTCAGGTGCTGTCCTCCTCGGTATAAATTTACCCCTTGCAGGAGGAGGACGCAGTTGTGTCATTACCATGGAATTTTACAACAATATGTAATTATAGAGAGAAGCAGGTGTAATTAGCAAGTCTTTCCACAAAGCAGGTAGCATTCTTGGTTAAATATTTACAGCTGCGCAAACAGCCGGTAATAATGAGTGTTTTTCTCCGCCACGTTACAGAACATCCAACAAATATTATGAAAAGCGGTCATTATCAGCCCAGCGTGCACGGCTCTCCGCCTTCCCACTGCAAGAAATGTTTCTGCTGTGGTTTGCCCAGGCCGAGTCCGCAGCCAGCGTAGTTCCGAGGGTGATGAAAACAGGTAACTAAGAGCCTCTTCCTCCACGGTGGCTTTGAGAGGAGCAATTAAAGCAGCATCTTTTGAGATGACATCAACTGGTCGTCATCGGCATAGAGAGAAAAATACCTCTCTTGTTTCCCTGCCTTCTTTTCTTGCTCCCTTTTTCATCCAGAAGAAATCCCCGGCCAAACGCAGAGATGCAGAGAGCTACAGAGATGCAGAGAGCTACAGGCCTGCTGACACCAAACCGCCGAAGGGAGCGCCTGACCCGCAGCTGTTGCACAAAAATAGAATCATCCCGACCCACCCAGGGCAAACACCCCTCTGAGGCTCTTTATTACCAAATGATGTGAACTTTGACCCAACCTGAGCAAAATTTAATATTTTTCCCAAATATTTAAGAAATTCATTCTTGGGCCCAAGAGGAGGCGGGAGTCTGCAAGTCATAATTTGACATCTGAATTATTCCGAGGCTAATATGGAAAGCTATTCACAAGCTTATTTGGAGATATGTCAATCAAGGTATGACTGTGCAGGGACGATGGGCGGGGCCTAGGGACTGCAGATCGCTTCCAGGGAAGAGCAAAATAAAAAGGGAAGCGAAGTGCTGTTGAATAGGTTACGTCTTCATTCCTGATGCTGACATTTTTTTCTTGTTAGAAAGTGCAGACCTAGGAGAGCAATGTCCCAGGGATGGGTTTCTTTTTTCCACACCTATAAAAATTTTTTAACATTTATTAAAAATGATAACCATAAACCACAAACATGGTGTTGGAACTCGCCTCTGCTCATTTCAAAGTGCTGATTAAGATTTTAAGCAACGCTTCTAAATTAGACTGTCAGGCCGCTGTCCCCTGCGCAGGGTGGAGGTTCTGCGCTCACACTAGCACGTTCAAGCAAGCGACCTTCTGAGTTGATTGTGAGCCAGGCTAGTGAGGGGCAATGTTCTTTTTATTCGTTTTTCATGAGATGGGGTGGCGCGAGTTAGCCTTGATTGTCAGTGAGATGCGGCCCAAAATAAAATGGCTGACTGTGATTTCACTCCTCCCCAGGTATTTCACTGCTGACAAGTAACAATGTTAATTGCCTATTGCTGGGATCTGAAAGATGTTGGAATTTTAATTATGTAAATTCAGAGCCATTTTGTTCCTATGAGAAAAACGTTTATTATTATTATATTACATTATTATTATTGTTGTTATTATTATAATATACAACTGGTCTTTTCTTTTTTAGGGGACATTACTCCCAGTTTGAAATCTGAGCAAACTTATCTGCAAAGCCTGTGGTGTGTCTGAGAAGCCAGATGCTCCATTCTTGTTTCCATCTCACTTTTTTTTTCCTTTTTGGGCTACACCCGGCGATGTTCGGGGGGTTACTCCTGGCTCTTTGCTCAGGAATTACTCCTGGCAGTGCTCAGGGGACTATATGGGATGCCGGGGATCGAATCCGGGTTAGCAGCATGCAAGGCAAATGCCCTACCTGCTGTGCTATCGCTCCAGCCCACTTGTCTTCATTTCAATTGAGGGATGACTTTTTTTTCTTAAGAGGCAAAGAAAAGGACCTGGTCTTTGACGATCTACTTCTCCTGATATTGTTCTTGGGAAGTTTTGACAGTCAGTGAGCGTGGCTACATCTGCTAAAGCAGAAGGTTCTAAAATGAGTGGTGTAGCAGTAGGCAGTGCCTCCGCTTAGTCCTAGGAGGGTTGAATTGTTACCCAGCAATCTGACATCAACCACCTTCAACCTCAGCTAAGTTGGAAATGTTGTCAGCTTACCATAAAAAAAATCTAGGAAAAATTCTCCAGGCTGAAAACTTCCCTCAGAGAACTCTAGAGAGTTCCAGAAACGTTCATGTCCCAGGAGAAGTCTTTATTTTGGAAATGCTCTCTTCCTGGCCCTGGATTCCATCTGGGCCTCAGTGCCTACAGCAGGAACATTCACAGCCTGACCCAGAGTGGTCTTGTGTCTGTGGGGCACAGAACAGACTCGATCTCATCCTCTCTCAGCTGGAAAAGAACATAGACTTTTCTTATATTAATATAAACAGTAGTGAGGCAAATTTATTTTTTTTTATTTTTAAAGATAAAAACACAAGGCACCAGGAAAAAACTTGATTTAGAGTCCATCACCTAACTCTGCCCCCCCACCCCCCCACCACCACCACCATGACCCCAAACTCTGGGATAAGTTGAGCGAAGTGCTTTCTTTCCTGGACAACAGTAGCCAGAGAGTTCGAGAATGGCTGTGTCCTCTGACCTTTAGCAATTTCTTATCTGGAACCTCTTTTCCTGTTTCTTAGGCTGGCATAAAATTAAAGTGAGCTGAGCTTTACAATTAAAATAAAATAACCATGGGATTTTAATTATGTAAATTGAATCATTTTATTCCTGCGCTATCGCCAATGAGGTAAGTTAAATGCAGAGAACTTTGCTGGGCAGGGAGAGAAAGCCTGGCAGGGGAGCCAAGGGGGAAAGGCAGAGAGGGGGACTTACAAGTAGGTTAGCTCAGAAGCCCAGGAAACATCTTGACAAATCTTATCTGCAAGGGAAGGAGACCTTACCCCACAAACCTCCTCAATCAGTCTGGTTTTTATTAGGATTTTGGCTAAGTAGACAAAAGAAACATTCAATAATAATAATATGTATGCAAATATGCCACAAGATGATATACAAAAGTCAGAAAAGTGACTATCAAGTATTGAGCACTTACTATGTGCTCAAAGTCTTCCCAAATGAGCCCCATCACAACTTATTTGCTCGACAGGAGACCAGAGTTTGATGGGGGAAGCTGGTCTAAAAGCTCCCTTAAGAGCAGGAAGCAACTCAGATTTTACTCAATATTGGATCCCCAAATTCTAATACAGTGGATGGATGGATGGATGGATGGATGGATGGATGGATGGATGGATGGATGGATGGATGGATGGATGGATGATGGATGGATGGGTGGGTAGGTGGAAGGATGGATGATGGGTGGATGGACAGATGGATGGACTAATGAAAAGATGGATAGATGGGTTTATGGATGAGTGATTTGTAACACACTGGGTCCCCAGACCCCATCCCATGGGACTCCAGTATGGCTTACTGGAGGTGGACATAGAAGGCAGCCAGGGCGCACTGGGAAGAGAGATGGGAGAATAGTCTTCTTTGGTTGGAACAACAGGTGCAAAATAATAAAGTCAGCCAGTTGTGAATTTGGCCAATTGTTTCCCTAGGCCAATTGTTTCCCTGGGCTGTTGAGGTGACCTATATGCAAATCCGCATTCCCCTTCCCTTCTCTATTCCACCTATCCCAATTCTATATTGCCCCATTAATAGGAGGGGTTTGTGTGCAGAGCATAAAGCACCAGGAATTGAACTGTGGCCTCATGCATTCAAGGCATGCTTTCCAACTCTCCATGTTAGCCTCTCCACCCCAGATGTATTTTATCTGTTAAATAAACACTAGTTTTTTATGACAAAAAAGAGAAAATAACATGATATGAATCATGATATCTTGGTCGTATTAGGGTAAACAAAATATCTTAAGTGTATCGGTGTATCTTCTGTGTCTGTTCCCTTTTGTTTTAAGTGGCTACTGGAATGTATAAAGTTACTAATGTAGCTTACATTAGATTTCTGTGTAGCAGTATCAGTCTGGATCTAGAATCCAATCTAGAATACAGCAGGGGTTTTCTTCTCTATGTTATTAATAAACTGAATAAGAAAACTCCTCTAAACACAAGGTCAATCCTACCTGTGACTCTGCTGCTTAAAATTTACTCCTCTCCCTTGCTCACAAGGTCCTTCTAGATAAAACTCTGCCTAATGAAGAAATTACCCTTCCACAGTCTCTCTGCTAAGAAATGCTACCCTTGGCTCAGAGCCTGGTCTGTGGGACACAATCCGTAAATGTGTTATGGATAAACTATTGCGCTGCCCAAAGCCAAGGTCTCACACTCAAGCTTCAGCAGTTGAAGGCATAGTCGTCAAAACTCCACCTGGGGTGCTGGCCTCCCTTCTCCCTTCCTGATGGTCCCAGGGGAGATGAACTGGCTCAATCCCTAAGTTGCCAGTTAGGCTGGGCATTTGCTCAGGGATTACTGGGTCCCTTCCAGAGGAGGATTACCTTAAGCGTCCAAACCCACCAGGCGTGGAAACGGCCCTCCAAATATTTGCTGAGAGTTCCTGACCTTTACCTTCTGTCCCATAGCCCCACAGCGCCAGTCCCTGAGTGATGACTTCCAGTTGACTGACAGCTCACAGCTCCTCCCAGACTCTCAGCCATTCTCTTTGGTATTCAGACCAGGCCTGGCTGGAAGGGCAATGCCTCTGCTTCGTCACTCTTAATATTAAAGAGGGAATGCACGCTGCGCTCCATGTTGACTCTGCTAAGACCATTCATGCCCTGGGTGGCATCACTTTAATTTGTGTTCTTGCAGGCAGACCATTGTCATAGGAGCCCTGGCTGGGAGAATATTGCTTATATTAAAGATCAGGATGGAGGGGGAATCCAGCTCTGACCCGCAGCTGTGCAGCAGCAAGGATTGGCTCTGGAAAGATGGGCCCATTATTGAACATCTGTGAGGAGAGAAAGGGCGAGGGAGGGAGGCTGTAGTTTCTGGGAATCCACCGTTTCTCCCCAAACTCCTGCATCAAGATGAACCATGTAACTGGCACTGCATGTTAGAGTTCTCCAGAACACGGGGAATGAGACCGCTGCCGAGGAAGATGCAGAAACAGAAAGGGGAAGCCCAGGGTCCTGGAAGAACAGCCTCATCTTACCCAGATTAAAGGGAAGGTAGAGGGAGGCCAGAGAAGATTGTCCAGATGATAAAGGATGTCCAGGAAGGGAGCCCCAGAAATCCTGCTGAACTGGTGAGCTGGGACCAGACTTCTTAATAAAATAGCCCAGTTACTAAAATAAAATAGCCCAGACTGAAGAGATAGTGCGGGGGGTTAAGGTGTTTGCCTTGCCTGCAGCCAATTCTTGTTTCAATCCCCAGCACCACATAGAGTCTCCTAAGCTTCACCAGGCTTGATCCTCTAAGTCCAGAACCAGGAGCAAGAGGCCTGAACACAGCCAAATGTGGACTGAAAACAAACAAATTTCTTTCCATTGATTTGGAAACACTTGTGTTGCACATGACCAACCCAGGTTTGATCCTTGGCACTGCACATGCTTCTCTAAGGAGTGATACCTGAACACAGAACTAAGAGTCAACCCTGAGTACAGCTGGGTGTGGCCCAAGAACTCTCCCACCTACCCTGCACAAAAAAAAGTCAAATTAGGTTTTCAGAGAAATGACACATCATTTTCACAACTTTATTGAGACATCCTTGATACATAAAATCATACCTATTTAAGTTATACGCTTGATGTTTTGATCTATGTATCCAATGTAAAAGTATCTCTGTAATGGAGCTAAATGACATTTCCCTTCCTCTCTGCAATGGTTGTTAATGTGCCGAGTTGAGATGATTTACAGTAAGGGCTTATCCGAGTGTCAAAGTTCAAGTAGATAATACAGTGTTAACTGTCACTACCTTGCTGTACAAGTGACAGCCTGAACTCACTCGTCTTGCATAACTGGAACTTTGCACCCTTTGACCAAAAGAAAAATGCCATTATCACAGCATGCGTTTACTATGGAATAGTACCCAATCCTCAAAAAGAAGGCAATCCTGCCCTCGGCAGCCACACGAATGAGCCTAGTCGGCCTCATGCTGACCAAAGCACAAAGCACAACCAGACCTGCAGGCTCTCCTTCCAGTGGGATTTAAACCAACCTCAAAGAGGCAGAGAGCAGAAAGTCACTGTCAGTGATGGCCAAGGAAAAATGAGGAGGTGTTTGTAAAAGGGCACATGATTTGGGGGTGCATCCCCAAGGGGACCCAGGGTCTCTCAGAGTGTCCAGGGTCTCTCAGAGGGTCTAGGGTCTCTCAGAGGGTTCAGGACCACTTTCAAAGTTTTTTGCCCAGTTGCACTAGGAATTCAATACTTTGTCTTAGGACCTGGGATTACGTAGGCCACCCCAGTGATTCTTGGGGCTTTCCAGAGCCACACCTGGTGAGGTTCTGGAGGCTTTATTAAGTCGGGAACTGAAAATGGTCAGTCTTTACATGAGCCCTAGCTCCTGTTCTATCGCCCCTGCACCTCATTTGACTTTTTTAAATTGTAGAAAATGCATATAAGATAAAATTTATGATCTGGCCCACTTTTTTTAAGTTAACAATTTAGTGGCATCAAGTATGCTTCCAGTGTTACACAGTCACACTCTTGTTTCGGGAAGTTTCTGTCTCCCCACCCCACCAGCCCATTAGGCTGCTCTCCCGATCTCAGCCACGGTAAGTGCTACTCTGCTTAGTCTCAGTGGACTGCCTCCTCTTATCTTCAGCATGGACAGAATCACAAAATAGGGTCTTTTGTGTCAGGCTTTCCACAGAAGAATATTCTCGACAGTCTGCTCCTACCATGGCTGGCACACATCAGCTCTTCACAATGCATACCACTGCACATCCACTGATAGAACTTTGGGTGGCTTCCACTGTTTGGCTTCCACTGTTTGACCAGAGTCCTTGGGAACATTCTGGAGGGTCCCCTGTTTTCATTTTTGTGCTGCCTATATCCAAAAGGGCTGTGGCTGGGCCACATGGGAACTGCAAGTTTGCCTGGTGGGGGAATTGCCTGCCAGCTATCCCCACAGGACTCTAACCATATACCGCCCACTTGAACTGCACCAGGCAGCAGAGTTCCAATAGTCCTGTGGAGGACAGAGGCTGTAGAGATTTCCAGCCAACACAGGAAAGTCCCACAGAGAAGAGCAAGCAGGGACCAAGAGGGAGCGAGAGGTTGAGAGCATGAGGGGTTGAGAATGGTGTCTTGCAGAAGAGGAAGAGGACATTGAGCTGAGGGCTGTGTTTGTGGGTGAACCATGGGTTTGTTTGGGGGAAGTATGTTCATATTTGATTTTTAGGGAACTTAACCTGCTCCCAGCATTATTCCAAAGATGGTTTCATCCTTACAAGTAGACTCAGAGAGGAACTGTCCTTTGGTCAAAGTGGCACAGCTGGAGAAGGGCAACGCAGGCTGGGACAGTCTATGTGGTCTGAGCTGCCCAGGCTGCCCTCTCTGCCACTTGCCTTGTCTCCACCTACAGAGATTGTTCCTATAGAGTCCTGGGGCGCTGGAACAATCGAAGTGGGACTGCCATTATTTATCCAATTAAAGAAGGTCGTTTTCCTTGGGACTGTGAGCACTATTTTTTGAAAAGCATATGGCGGCCCAGTAAGTTGGGGGGCTGCTGCATGCAGTGCTTATTCCTTCCCTTAACATCAACCTTCATTTAGCATTAAATAAATACCCTTTGGATGACTTTGACCAGCCCCCACCTCAACTGCTTTGTTTCTGTAATTACAAAAAGGATAGCTTTTTTTTTCTTTCTTTCTTTTAACGGAAATTATCCAAACAGGTGAGGCAGCAGAGAGGACCCAGAGGCTTGGGGGCTTGTGCCAGGGTGTGAAACCCAAGGCAGGGATTGTCCATTAGGAAAGGAAAAGGCTATAAATGGATAGGATCAAAGGGGTGAGGCAGAGTCTCTTCATGCACTCATCTGTGGGTATTCAGGTTGCTTCCATATTTTGGCTATTGTACTATGTGGGATGTAAAGAAACCTTGTAGGGGAATATCAAATGCCCAATGGATCTTTGGTAGGAAGCTTGGCAGGGAAAGGAGTGAGGGGGATAAATTAGGAAAGGAAATGGAGGAGGAGGGGGAAAGTGCCTGCAAAAGAGACAGTCTGGGTGGGGCGGGGGGAGAAACTGGGTTCATGGGAAGAGAGTAGTGGGCACTGGTGAAGAAATTGGTGTTAGAACAATATACACCTGAAACTCAATCATAAATATCTTTGTATGGCGATTCAATAAAAATAATAAAATGAAGATAATAAAAGAGATTTTAAAAAAGGAGGAAGTGGTGTGAAACACCCATGGTTGGATGAAACTCGGCTCATCAGGAACTCAGGAAAGGGCCCCCTGTAGCTTAAAAGAGTCTATTTGAAGACATGTAGTAGCAAATGTCTTGCTGTGCTGGGGAGTTCTGCCGGGACCCCCCCACTGTTGCAGGGCTCCTCTAAGAACCTCTGCATCTGCCCTGGATTGCCTCCTGCAGGTCACTTCATAGATAGGGGGAAGTCTAAATGTGGCAGTTTATCTGACCATGTATTCTATACTGGCTGGTATAAATATTCTCTCATGCTACCACAATCATCGTGGGACTAGCTAGATCTTACAAGCATATTTGCCTGGCCACGTTGGATCTCTAAGTAATTAGACCAGAGAGAAATGCGGTTTGCCTCCAAGCAAGCAAGCATGGTTCCCTGATAACTCAAAGGCAACTAAAATACAAAACTACCGTGAAGTAGACGAGACTCTTGTGAAGGCTTGGAGAAATATTTAACTGGCATTAGTATTAGTCTTTGGTACAGAGACATGCCATCTCAGATAACCACTTCTCTACCCTATAAGGCATTTCCAGGCAGATCTTGGCTCAAAACATTAGCATATAATAGGGCCTAGGTGAGGTGCTGGGAAAAATTACCTAAGGGCATTTGACCCTTCCTGCTTCCCATAATAGTGGGAGGTCTGGCTTGCAGGGGGTATAAAACCAGCCTGCTTCTCTCTCTCTCTCTCTCTCTCTCTCTCTCTCTCTCTCTCTCTCTCTCTCTCTCTCTCTCTCTCTCTCTCTCTCTCTCTCTCTCTCTCTCTCTCTCTCTCTCTCTCTCTCTCTCTCTCTCTCTCTCTCTCTCTCTCTCTCTCTCTCTCTCTCTCTCTCTTGGGGCTTGCACTCTTCTTGGGAGTCTTGTCTTTGTCTCCTTTTTACAGGGCCTTAACACGTGGTGGCTGCCATCTTGGTCTACATGTGGCTGGGGTTTTAGCTGGGAATCCTAAGCACAGGTTTTTTTCTGTTGCTGACTTGTATGCCTGAACCTGTGATAACTAAAGCCTTTTAAAACTGCATCGGATTCCTGATTATTCATCTATTCCCCACTGGCTTTGGAGGTAAAAGGGAACTTCGCTTCCCGGCACTGTTGGGGACCCGGCAGCGTTCCCGACACCCCACCCCCCTATATTGCCTTGTCTATATTATACACCCATAAAAGAGCCAACTATTACAGAGTCAGACTGGGAGGACAGTCCAGAAAAGGCCAGCAGGAACAAGATAGTTCATCAGGGGAGGCAGCTGGGCCTTCTTCAAGGATATTGTGCCAACGCTAGTGGTGACCCCCAAAGTGGTGGTGGGAAGGCTTTCATGCATCCCCCAGTACCCCCCCCCCCCATGCTCACGTTTCCTCGGGCTGCCTTCAAGCTGGCACATGCAGTTTCATACACTGACCTCCCTCACCTCCACCCCTAAGCTGGCATCTCTGAGCCCTGTGGTAGCTCTATCAAACCCTAAAATGGACAGGCAGTGTTGATAGACAAGAAGTAAGCCACAGGTAGGGGAACAGCACCCTAGAATCCCTCTTTTCTGAGCTTCCTGAGGAAAGTATCGCTCCAAAAAGACTTTAGTGTAGGCTGAGTCCAGAGTGGGGCTGGCAGAATAATAGCCAACAGGTACAAAGGGAGCAGTAGCTTGAGTGAAAATGATAGGCATGGACGGCGTGGCCATCAGAGAAATCAGGCTCAGAGGAGCCTGGGAACTCCCCTGAGACACCACTCAAGGTCATTGGAGGTCATCCCTTGAAATATAGTCAAGGAGTCAGGATGTGGTATTTATTCACTGCAGGTGAGACAAATTACCCCCGACTCAGCAAACCTCCTGGCCCTACTGGGTGGGGTCCCTGTTTCAAGGTATTTTAGCAGAGCCCTGAGGGTGAGGTTAGGACCATTATTGAGCCATTTCAGAGGCCCCAGGCTGTGGATTGCTGCTTGTCAGCTGGCGTCTCTGAGGGCAGATCCCAGAAAGGAAGTTGGTGGCCCTCAGTGGGCTGTGGAGTAAGCAAGCAAGCTCTTGCTTCTGGGAAGAGGGAGAAAAAGAGGTGAGGGAGGTTTGAGCCAAGGCACAGATTGATGAGTCAGTAGCACAGAGAATATATTTAAGTTACAGGAAGGGATTCCGTTATCCAGGAAGTAAATGAAGCTAGAGAAGAGAAGGGGTCCAGGTGGAGCCCGGGAGCAGAAGGAGCTGATGACAGGTGCTAAAAGGAGCAGCCCACAAGAGAACAAAGGACTAGAATGGCAGTCCTGGGGCAGATGTGCTGCGGAGGAGAGCTGTTGGGAGTATGCCGAGAGGAAGCTGAAGATGGAGAAGTGCAGGGAGGTACATGTGGGTCTAGCTCCCCAGCAAGGACAGTTTCCATGGTTTGGCCCCAGTGGAGAGGGAGGAATTGGGGCCAGCAGGCACCTCACCTCTTACCCTAACTGCTCCCCCATGCTGACTGGGACTTGTCTGCCGGGGGGAACAGAAGATGCTTTCGGGCCAGTGTTTTCCTCTGCCTTCTCCTCCTCGCCACTGTCCACGGTGAAGGAGCCGACCAGCACTGGGCTGTTGTTTGGGTCCACAGACTTCTTCCATCGCCTTCTGGTTTATGTTGACATCCATGTTTGTTCTTGTTTCCCTATTTCTCTATAGATACCGCTGAGGCCCGCGTGGTGAGTGAATCGTCTTGGTTTTTTCCCCTTTTATCTCTTTCTTTTCTGCACATGGCTGTCCAGTTTCCTCCAGCCTCTCTCATCTTGTCCAGACTTCTGAAGTGGACGTACGGAAGGGACCTTGAGGCCTGCACTTGTTGTTTGACACTGAGAGTGGCAGAATAAGCTGTTGTTCTCCTGTGAGATGGAAAATCCCAGCTCTGAAGCATCTTCCCAGTGAGATGGAATTTCTCCTTAGGGGTCTCCGAACATGAGGGCTCCAATCCCGCCTTCCTCAGCCCCTCCCTGTCCCGGTTGACACAGACCTTTGACACAGACCTTTGACATGGAGCCGTACTCACATCTGCTGGGCCATACTGGCAGACTCAACTGTTGCCCTCCTTAAGAATTGCGTTGCGTGAAGCTCCCTTGTGCAGCCCCAAGCCTTCCACAGCCTACATTCTCCGACCAGTTGCTGGGGGGATCCAAAGCCCCCTCAGACCAGCTCCAGGCTGTTCTGAGGGTTCCAGAGCAACTACATGACACCCAGGCTGGACGGAGTCCTTCACTGCCAATGCACCCAGCCTCTCTCCCTGCCTGCTCCCTTCCCTAGACCCCCTCCCAGCCCTCAAGGTCACTTTGTTTTATTATCATTATAATTATACTAATAATAATTATTATTTCATTGAATCATTATTTTATTGAGTTCTGACCTCCGTTGCTATTCCAGAATCAGGGACGCTTTCTTGTTTGCCAAGGCATCGAAAATCAGATGGGTTGGACATGTAATGCGATTTGGAGACAACCACTGGACTAGAGCCGTTACCGACTGGATCCCACCGGATGTCAAAAGATCACATGACCGCCCACCTACAAGATGGTCAGACTTCCTTGTTAAGACCCTGAAGGAACGGTTTGAGGCTCTTCATATTCCTGAATCAACCAGATGCCATTGGGCTACATTGGCACGTGATAGGGTCCAATGGAAATGTTACTGGTGCCCGCTTGAGCAAATCGATGAATAACGGGATTCAAGTGATCAAGTGATTGAATCATCATGTGATGGACCATTACAAAGCTGTTCGTGATTGGGTTACAGTCAAATAGTGCTCCAGCACAAATCCTCCACCAGTGCACATTCCCCAGTGCCCTGTTTCCCTGCCACCACAACTTGCCCCTGTCGCAAGCTCTCTCTCTCTCTCTCTTTCTCTCTTTCTCTCTCTCTTTCCCTCTCTTACTTTCTCTTTGTATTTTGATTTGCAATATAGACACTGAAAGGTTATCAGATATTTCCCTTTATCTACTTTCAATACTCAGTTCTAGTCTAGCATTACTATTTCCAACTATTATTGACACACTGTTCCCTTCTCTACTTTACCTACCCTCCCCCCCACATACACGTGGTAGAATCCAACCATCCACATGTCCTCCTGGCCCCTGTCTTCCCTCAGGGCCACCTGCCTTACAAATGCTGCCCCTCTTCCTCCACCTGTTGCATTGCGTGTCAGCTCCCTGGCTGCCCTCTGCTCTGCTGCCACCACTTCTACCCCGGGACTGGACATCTTCCCCATCTGCACTCAGGGCCTCCCATTATTGACTCATCCCTCCCTCCTCCACCCCAGCCCCAGCCCATGACCAGTCCGGGGCCACACACGTCTGTCCCATTTCAGTGAAGGTGGTCTCAAGCTCAGAGTTGCCCATGGACCCTGAGGGGAGAAGCGCTGGGTTTGTTCACCCACATTCTCAATAGCCCCTGGTTCCTCAACCACAGTGGATGGTAGGGGGTGCACTGGCTTAATTGACAAAGTGCCTGGTAGAGAGAAGGGCTGAGACTAAGGCTCAGGTGGCATTTCCGGCCTTGGGAAGGCCCCAATATATTGTGAGCCAATAAGGAGAAATTCCCTCTCATTGGGAAGACGCTTCAGAGCTGGGATTTTCCTTCTCATAGGAGATCAACAGGTTATTCTGCCAACCTACTGCCCTAGCCTCATTCCCAATCAACAGGCAGTGACTCCCTCCCGTGGGCCAGAAGCAAGGGTCTCTTTGAATTCACTCTTCCCCTTGGCCAACATTGGTTCCCACACATGGCCATGCCCTGGGCGTGGTCCTTCGGTGGGATCTTGTTTGCTTTTCTTCTTACACAGGTTGTGGGGTGGGCAGGAAGCTGGAGGCCCCACCAGGCAGAAGGTTCCGTGCTTCTCATAATGGGAGGTCAAACGAAATGAAAACCCACCTCCCTAGTCCCGTCATCTGAATTCCTACATTGGCTATGACATGGCTAAGGGCAAAATATTGGATTTATTTTTATGAGTTAGTCATCACCCTAAGGCCCTTAAGAGGAGCTGTGCGAAGTGAATCCATTCCGAAGGTCAGAAGGTCATAGCTAACTTGTAAAAATAAATCCAATATTTTTCACTCTGTCTTATTAGATTTATATGATGCAGACATCCGAGGGAGGTTTGTTGTGGTTTTTTTTTTAACAAAAAATGGTCATTTTCCTGCACTATTTAGAGTAGTTCTTCCTCGCCGCCACCAAAGCCCCCCATCCCATGTCCAGCTCTTAACATTCATCTGCAAAGTGACAATTCCTTGATTTTTTTATAAAAAAAAACTGGGGTAGAGGTGGGGGGCTCACAGCAGGTAGAACTCTTACCCTGCAGAGTCAGGGGTCAGCCCTGAGCACCACTTAACAGTGGCCCCAAAACCAAAAAAAAAAAAAAAAAAAAGTTGTAGTTGCTGTTGTTTAGGTACAGAGAGCAAGTACAGTCTTGCTGTGGCTGGCCCTGAGTCCATCCGTGGCACCAGACGGGGTTCCCCATCTCCTCCAGCAGTGATACCCGTGCACACAGGCAGGAATCAGCTGTGAAAACCCCTGGGCGAGGTCCCTAAACATACAAGCCAAACACCCTTTCTGAAAACGAGCCTGAGAGGCTTCAACACAAAGTGTCATCATTTCTGCCTGGCCTTGCCCACCATCCTTAACCTACAGTGGCCAAAGACAGAGTAGGGGAGCATCCCGGAGGCATTTCATGAGGTACCACCAAGTAGTTGAAAAACTCACTTTCCATCTGGGAAAAAAGACTGAATGTTCCCACTCTCCTGATCCACGAACTCAGTAGGGCCGCCTTCTCCTTGGGTTCCAATTATTTGTGCTCTATGCTCAGGGAGTCTGCAGGTCCCAGTTGCTGGCAGGGGTCGGGACATCTTCCCGTACCCATGCTACTGCTTTCCCTCTGTGCTCTGTCATCTCGCCCAAACCCTGTTTTCTCCAGTAGCACATGGTCCAGTTCTAAATTTTGCACCTGACTCTAGCAAAGGGCAACACAGCAAAACATCCTGATGGACAGCCTGAAGGAAAAGGGTGTTTCCGTCATCGTGGAGGCTGGCAGGCTCTAGCACCATCCGGGTGCCGTTTTGCACTTCCAGAGTCTGACTCTGCGGCCCTCACTGCTGCCGTGGAAACCCTGCTCCTGAGAACATGCAGCGGTTGCAGGTCACTCCACAGCCCGCCTTTTTAATGTTGCCTCGTTCCTGTGTCTACAGATACTCATTTTTTGAGCTGTTGGTGTTAAAGCTGCAACATGGGATTTAGGGGTCGCCCTTTAGCCCCACACCCTCCTGGATACTGAGCTTTCAGAGAGGCGTCAGTGTCCAGAAGGGTGGAAGCCCCCTTCTGGGAGCAGGGAGGCCCGGAACTCCCATAATGAGAGGGAGGATGCCTGGGTCAGCTCTAGCACGTGACAGCCCCACCACCCTCCTTCTCCCTCGTTTCCTTGCCTCTTGCCTGTGGTGGGTGTGTGCATGTGCCCCCAACCCACCTTCTCTCAGATCCTTTTTCTCCCCCACAAAGCCACTTTGAGTCTTGTTTTTTTTTCTTTCATTAAAAAAATACTTTTTTTTAATTGAATAGACATGAGACACACAACTACAAAGTTATTCATGGTTGGGTTTCAGTCACACATAATCCAACACCCACCCCTTCCCCACTGTACATTTCCCACCACCAATGTCTTCTGTTTCCCTCCCGCTACCCTTCCCCACCCCACCCAAGCCTGCCTCTGAGGCAGGCACTTTTCTTCTTTATCTCTCACCCTTTCTGTTTTCCTTTTGGGCATTACGGTTTGCAATACAGGTACTGAAAGGTGCAAAGTCACTTTGGGTAAGTAAAAAGTCGACTGATGCCAAGGGTGGGGGGAGAGGACTTGTGGCGGGTTGTGCTCCCACCTATGTTCTTGAAGCTGAAACTAAAGATTAGCGTGTGTTCTCAGGAGAACACACACACACACACACACACACACACACACACACACGCATGCAAGCACAGATTCTGATCTAGATCTCCAAGGTTGCTTTATAGTCCCTGACAAATGCACCCAAACCAGACTCTTGATCTCCTGGGCTGTGTATGTCTGGGCACATAAGGAGAAAAGGTGAGTGATCATGTGGTCACTGCACACTCATGCTGGCCTGCTGACTCTCAGCCCTTTAGAGAAGCCCAGGACCCCCCTCTAGCCTCTGAGTTCTTGGGAACAGTTTCTGAGTTCTGCAATATCTACCCACCAGTGCCCCAATGCCCACTCTTACAATGTTTCTTCCCTGCACAGGGAAAGATCTTTTATGTAAGCCATGTCACCTGATTTAAGGGTACCCATAAGTCACTCTAGCCCCAGGATATTCACCTACCTCCATTCACCACTGAAAACCTTCCTGTGGTTTAGGCTATTTTCAGGGGCTCCATGGAGCACTAGGCTCAGATAAATCAGTGTCTTGGTGGGGGTGGGGTGAGGTAATAAAGACTACTTTGGGGACCCAAGAGGTCCACAGGAGGCCCTTGGATCAACCTTAGCAATACTAGGTCAACTGAACCAGCATTTTGAATGCCAGGATCCTCGGATGTGGTTGGTGCTCCTTGGGCCCTATGGGACTGGCCTGCCAGGCACCTGTTTGAGTGGTGCTGTGGGGTAGAGGGAGGATGTGGTGGCAGAGATCAAACCCTAGAACCCCCTTAATGCTGCTTCTCCTTCCTTAAGGGAGGAGAGAGGTCTCTTTCTTCCACACTTGTTTTCCCAGGGCCTACATGAGTCCCTGCCACAAAGGCTATAGAGTAAATCTATATAGAAAAAGCACCTAACTTTTGAGAAGGGGAAATTAAAAAAAATTATTTTGGGGCCACACTCAGCAGTGCTCAAGGGTCAATCCTGGCTTTATATTCAGGAGTGAAACCTGTTGGTACCTGGTAGGAGACCACATGTGGTGCCAGGGATTCAAATCAGGGTCAGCAGGATGCAAGGCCCCTGTAGTATCTGTAAGGCCCTGAGGTTTTCACCACTGAATACCTTCCTGTGGTTTAGGCTATTTTTCAGGGTGCTCCATGGAGCACTAGGCTCAGATAAATCAGTGTCTTGGCGGGGGTGGGGTGAGGTAATAAAGACTACTTTTGGGACCCAAGAGGTCCACAGGAGGCCCTTGGATCAACCTTAGCAATATTAGGTCAACTGTGCCAGCATTTTGAATGCCAGGATCCTCGGATGTGGATCCTCGGATGTCCTCGGATGTGGTAATAAAACACCAGATCGAACACAAAGCTTGAACAATTTCCTACCCTGGACCTTCTAGGGACTGTAAGGAACAGAGGTGACTTGGGAAATGTCAGGAGAGAAAACTTAGCTGTAAGCACATTTATTTGGGTTTAAAATTTCCACATAAAGCTGGCCTTCATGCTGGGAGATGTTATTTGGCAGATTATTTTCCAGATGAAGAATCTCACGTATGAGCTGAGGATGTCACTCAGCTGCAGCAATCCTGCCTTACATGTGAGGGGCCGGGTTCCATCCCCAGCACTGCATAAATAAGCTTCAGAGGCTCCACTGAGTCACAACACTAAAGGAGACCATCTGCTAATTAGCTGTCTCTTCCTGATTTGTTTGCTTTAACATAATCGCCTCAGGTTCCATCCATGTTGTTGCAAAAGGCAAGATTTCATCTTTTTTAAATAGCTGAGTTGTATTCCTGTGAGTCGCGTTCTACCTCAGAGATCCTATCTCCCTTATCCACTCATCCATCCACAGACTTTTGGGCTGTTTCTCAGGCCTTAGCTATTGTGAACAGAGCTGCAAAGAACAGAGGGTGTGTCTATCTTTTCTAATTAGTATTTTCATTTTCTGAGATCAATACCTAGAAAAGATATAGCTGGATGGTCTCTATTTCTTTCATTTGTGAAATATAAAGACCCAAAGCAAATGAACCAACAGCACTGAACAAAAATAACTCTTTGATTTAAACAACAAAATGGTAGCTGCCTGAGGGGGGAGGGAAGGGGAAAAGAGGAGTGAGTCAAGAGTCATTGTGATAGAGGTGAGTGGTACCAGAGCCTTGGAGGGGAGGGGGTGTGGCCTACACCCTTACTGAGGTGCAAGGCAATGACACCAAAGCTCAGTTTATTTTATCTTATTTATTTATTTTTTGGCTTTTGGGGGTCACACCTGGTGAGGCTCAGGGGTTATTGCTGGCTCTGCACTCAGGAATTACTCCTGGCTGTGCTTGAGGGACCATAAGGGACACCAGGGATCAAACCCGGGTCAACTGCATACAGGACAAATGCTCTACCAATTGTAATATATCACTCTGGCATCTCAAACAGGTTTTTGAAACTTTTATTAAAGTACTGTGATTTACAGTTATTCATATTGAAAGTAGGTAAAGGATATACATGTTGGTATTGCAAAGCACAATGTGATAATGGGGGGAGGGGAGAAGAGGGGCCGAGTCTGGAAGATACTGGGCTTAGCACAGCTGGGGCAAAAAAGAGCAGGGGAGATTTCTAGAGGGAGGAAGAAGCCCTGTGACCTTCAGCAGAGATGGGGGATGTCTGAAGCAGGTGTATCTTTACTGGGAGCAGAAATGAGAAGGAGAGGGCCCACAGATTGAAGCCTCCAGGCCTAACAAAGTCGGAGAGGCAACTAAGGTCTGGGTTCCCCACAAAGTGCTTTTGTTCAGGTTTGTTTGTTCGTTTGGGGACCACACCCAGGGTGCTCAGAGCATATTCCTGGCTCTGTGCTCCGGGATCATTCCTTGAGGGCTCGGGGACTATATAGAATGCAGGGGATCAAACTGGGTCAGCCTTGCGCAAGGCAAACGTCCTACCCACTGTACTCTCTCTTCCTGCTACCCTCTCAAGAGCCTTGAAGACCACATGTCATATTTCACTCCGGACATGCCCTACTCCATTCCCTGGTGCCACCAAGTAAACACCATCTTCTTATCTAGACGCCCCTTCTTCTCATTTGGGGGTGGGAAAAGAGACAGAGAAAGACAGAGATGGAAGAACTCCCTTCTCCCTGAGCTTCAATTTAGCTCACCCCTTGATGGGCTGCCGGGCGTGATGTGCACAAAACCAGTGCAATTTAAAACTCGGGAAACTTGGCTTTCAATAATTCCCTGCTAGGTTTCCGGCTGCAGAAGAGTAAATAACACAACAGCTACAAACGCTGGGAGCAAAATCGCCAATAACAGCTCCATGCTTATGATAACTTTCCCAATTTTCTGCAATCTCCACCGCTTCTCTCTGGACTTGGTCGGTATCCGATTTTTTTTTCTTCTTTATTGAACATCTGCCTTGGGAGCCACTGTCACAAAAAAGTAATAAACACATCAATCCAAAAGAAACAGAGAAGATTGTGCAGTCCAAACTACTTAACCAATCAAATTGGCAGCTGGCAGAATGAAATGGAGGGATGAGAGCAACAAACCCCCTTTCTGGAGACCATTTGGAAGGATGATGCCCACCCCAGGCACAAGATATACCCACATTGCACAGGGTTTCTGAAGAAGCTAATTGCAGTTTCTCGCACTAATTATAGATTTCAACCTTTGTTGTGATTTCAAGCCCTGGGATTAATTTGTAAGTCGTTCATTCAGCCAAAACTCGACAACTCTGGCTTTGCTTTGCCTCTTCCAAAATGTAAAGGAACAACAGCAAGATTTGTTTTCAGTTACAGAATTCCTTCCCTTAAAAAAAATAAATCCAAACAATCATGCCTCTCCAATGATCACCCATGGATTCTGCAGACGAGTCCAGGAGCCGGCAATTATACTGCTCACTGTCCCAAAGGTCCCCCTCCCAGCCCAAGTAACAACAACAAAAAAAATTAAGCCTGAAAGGAAAACAAAAGCAATTTATGTTTTCCAGTTATCGTCCCAGAAATAGCCAAAGATTACTTGCATACCGAACAGACGAAATCAAATCTTTCAATACTGCTTAAAAAAAATCCTATTACAAATTACATTTAACTCAGGTGTGTATAGTTTGCCAGCTCTTATCCAATTGTAAATTAGACCAGGGTTGCCTGTTGGGAAGGAAAAGTGGCTTTTGAAACATGTCTTATTGATGGGGTATAAATTACCTGCAGCAGATTTGTGAAGCAAATTTGTAGCAGGAGATGCCTCCAGGAAACATTGTATTGATTGGAGATTGATAGTCAGCTGATTTTTAGGTGAACAATAAATATTATTTTAGCAGCAATTTAATTAACAAGTCATTGCACAAAATGGTAAGAATATCGTGTTGTCTAATACAGGGATCTCAGCTTGGAAAACATTTTACAATTATCTTATAAGTGCTTAGTGTCACATGTAGACTCATTATTTTTAGTTATCACTCTCGGTCACTCAGAGAATCTGTAGAGAACAAAATGATGATTATGGGCATTCTGCTCCTTTTCCTATGGTCCTTAGGGCGAGAAGGTTTCCCTGCTCTGAAATGAACGAAACACACATCCCTTCTGCACTAGCAAAACGAAATGGTGCTGTTCTTGGAACTTAGTAGGACAGCGGGGAAGGTGTAGGGAGCCGGAAGCTGTCGAGAAAGTCTGCTCTTTTTTTTAGGCCACTTGGGATGACCAGGTCAGTTCACATCACTTCTCCCAGTCCCAGAAACTTCGCAGCCTTGATCATTCCTAAAGGCCCGGTCCTCTGATAAACAACCAACTCTTGGAGGATGAAGGCCTGGTATATGGTATTTGCCCTGGTATAAATACCTCTCATGATCACTGATGTCAGTTTGACAGTGCTGAATGCATAGCTGGGAAGAAAGACCTCAAGCCACTAGAACCCGTCCAGCTGCCCACTGCCCATCACAGTTCAAGAATTCCGTGAGTTTACGAAGGTCACATATATAAAGGGCTTTCCAGTCTTCAGAGCATTAATATAAACAAAATACAAAAGGCACACACACGGGAAGAGAATGGCACCTTTCTTTCAGGATGATTCAGGTTGGTCAGAAGCTACCAGAGGAATTATAATGATGACTATCAATTAGCTTTTATTAATAGAAAGACAAGAATATCTAGCTTTCTCATTTTATTTTAGAGGAGCCATTTAATGCCCATGAAATCATGTGGTCAGGAACTGATTGCTGACGGGACAGACACATAATCTCTTTGGCTGCCAGGCTATTTGTATGGCCTGCAAATGGTGTTATAAATATCTAAATGGCAGAAAAAACACAGAAAACCTTCTCCATCCCTGGTTTTGGGAGGGAGGAGGGCAGGTGGAAGCAACTTAGTGACAAAATTATCTAATATGGGGAAATATGCCTCACAAATGCTCTAATAAACAGCTTTTAAAATTGTTTTTCCCTTAATGCAAAAGATGAACATGCTTATCAAAGGCAATGAAGGTAAATTCAGGAAGCAAAGAGTCAAAATGTTTCCATCTCTATAATTCATCCAGATACTAACCAACTGGGATATTAATTCAATTATTTCTCCAGCCTCGTTCTCTCACACACTTTCCAAGGTAGGTAGGTAGGTAGGTAGGTAGGTAGGTAGGTAGGTAGGTAGGTAGGTAGGTAGGTAGGTAGGTAGGTAGGTAGATAATTAGATAGATAGATAGATGGATGGATGAATAGACAGACAGACAGACAGACAGGCAGGCAGACAGACAGACAGACAGACAGACAGACAGACAGACAGACAGACAGACAGACAGACAGACAGACAGACAGACAGACAGACAGACAGATAGATAGATAGATAGATAGATAGATAGATAGATAGATAGATAGATAGATAGATAGATAGATAGATAGATAGATAGATAGATAGATAGATAGATAGATAGATAGATAACCATTGCTCAATATGGTTCCATATGACCCAGCAATTCTACTTCTCAGCATCTACTCCAAGGCCCAAAATCATTATTTAAAAAAATTGGAAGCAAACTGCCAAGCTGCCAAATCAGCATAGGTCAATCAATCTCCCTGATAAAAATTCTGAGGCTTTCTTGGAATGGAGACAGGCGGATTCGCCACCCTCCCAGCAAGGCTCAGTAGCAGCCACACCTGACCTCCTCAGATATAAATGGTCCGCTCCACAGCTCCTGAATGCATGGCCAAATTTCACAGTACTAACAGCCCAGTAAGAGCATAGCAAATTTTATGGGAGAGATGCAAAAACAATGGCACAGAAGTTTCAACCAGTACCAACCAGCTCAGTAAATCTTCAAAACAATAACTTTAGTAACACCACTGTGAGATATAACAATGATCACAAATGGACTTTTTATTGATCTATTGATCCTGTTTGTCATTTTGTTGTTACAAGAAATAAAAAATAGATTTGTTTATGCCTACTAAGGGGGCAGGCTTCGGGGAGGGGGAAGGAGATGAGGGAGACATGGGAAAATTGGGACATTGGTGGTAAAGGTATCACACAGGTGGTGTGAACACTGAATACCTTAAATGATTGTATCATTAACGATTTTGTAAATCACAGTTTAACTTTTTTGTAAAGAAAAGGTTAAAATGACAAGAAGAAAAAAATTGGGGTGAGGGTGATAAGATAGTGCAGTGGGCAGGGAATTTGTCTTGCCTGTGGTTAATCCGGGTTAGAATCCCGAGCACTGCCAGGAGTAATTCCTGAGTGTAGAGCCAGGAGTAAGCTTGGAGCCTGCTGGATGTGACCCCAAAATCAAGGATGCAAACAAAAAATATTTTACAAATACATTTGTGCCTCTATGTTCATTGCAACACTATTTCACCATAGCCAAGACCTGGAAACAACTTACGTGCCCAAGAATAAAGGACTGGATAAAGAAACTGCGGTATATATACACAATGGAATACAACTCAGCTATAAGAGAAAATTTTCCTCCACATGGTTGGTACTAGACCGAACGTATATGGTTTATTTTGTTTCTTGCACTAGAGAATGAAAAGGCAATAGAGTTGATGTCATCTTGCCAGTCCAATACCACAGCCATAAGGGTGAGTCATGGAACGGACCTAGGAGAACTGCTCCCCATTCTTCTCCCCCCTCAGACAGCCTGTCTAGGAAGTACCAGGGGGAATCTGGACCACAGAAGTGTCCCTGCTGGAAGGGGAAAGCCAGGAAGAGCCTCCTCCTGTAATCTGGGCAGACACGGGAGAGTCCCACAGCCTGACAGGCAGCAATAATCACCCTCTTGTTCTCCTAAGGACTTCCTGCACAGAATATATGGCTTTGGGAAATGTCTGATTTTCCTTTTCAACATCTCCAAGAGGACTTTGAATTCAGAAACTGGAGCCAGCAGGATGAGAAAGGAAGCGTCTGTGATAAGGGGGAGTGAATAGAGAGAAAACACAGTTGATTAATTAAAAACCATCATCTGAACAGCAGGTTGGACACTGCAGAAAATCAATTCAATGAGGTAAAAGACAAATTCAAGACATTTTCCATTATACACATGGGAAAGTTTGATAGATATCAATTTATAATGACAGAGAAAAATGATTAAAGATGCATTTTAGAGACTTGGAGGTTGTCAGTAACAAAACAAAAATAGATTCATCCATCAAAATTGTTTTTAATAAAATCGAGAAAATAAACTTAATACAGGAAAACAAAGGGAGGAGGGATATAACCCTTAAAAAGTGAAGACTGAAACATTAGTGTCAAACTATTACATATAAAGTCATAAAAAAGGGTTTAATTTTTTTAGTTCAAATATTGTCCTATGGAGTTTAAAAAGTGTTATTTAGCTAGGCAACCTAAACAAAGGACTCAAAAATACTATATAAGGATACCAAAAAATTAATAAAATGTTTGCTAACATATACATGTACACCCAGGGCTCTGCCCTGTGGGCCCTGGATGGTTGATGGTCTGACATAGAAAAGACTGGGCCCCCTGGAATGAACTCAGAGCCACAGCAGAGCCTGGCAAGCTACCTGTGATGTATTCAATATGCCAAAAAACAGTAACAATAATGGACTTCATTCCCAATGAATGGAGACGTTACTGGCACCCACTTGAGCAAATGGATGAACAATGGGAAGACAAGTGACAAGTGATATACATATATTCTTATATATGTGTATATCCAGTTTTATTCCCTACAAAGGAAGATTTTTTCATTTTCCTTAGAATATTGACAATACTTGCCCTTTGTTTTCAAGGATGACTTTATGTTCAAAAGGAAGACATAGCTCCTACTAGAGTTTCTAAGGTTAGGAATCAAGGAGGCCAGAGAGATAGTACAGTGGCCAAGCCCTTTTCTTACATGGAATATAGAATACTCCCCCAAGAACTGCTAGAAATAAGCCCCGAGCACCACCAAGTATGACAAAAAATTCCAAAACAAACAAAAAAGATTAGAAATCAAGTCCAACTCTGATTTTATTTCCAAAAAGTTCTACATCTTTGTTGATGTCTAAGTATTAGAAACACTCTAGAGTTATTCTAAAAATGAAATGAAAACGTGACTAATGGACACAACTGTCCCTTTGAAGACCGCAGAAATAGAAGGGAACCAAAAACTCCAGAGAGTAACAGAGTCTCAAAGGTGGGTATGGAAGAATGGTGGGTCTTAGAAGAATCTGACTCAGGGCCAGAGTGATAGTCCAGTGGGTAATGCATTTGACTTGCATGTGGCCAACCTGGGTTTGATCCCGGCATTTTATATGATCCCCTGAGCATCGCCATGAGTAATTCCTGAGTCCAGAGCCAGGAGTAACCCTTGAGCATCTCTGGATGTGACCCAAAAAGCCAAAAAAAAAGTCTGAATCTTAGGAGTCCAAGACACCCCCCTAAGATTCAAACCCTATCAGACCGAATCCCCTAAGAGACTGAGCTCCAAAACAAAGACTGCCCAGGGGAACCTCATGCATGCCAGTGTCTCTGGCTCTAAGCCTTCACTCCTCCTCCCTACAAAGGTGTCAATCCTGGGTACAGTTCACAGGCTTTTCCCAGTTAGTCTCTCAGGACTCTATGTGGCCCCTGGGCTCTGGCCTCTTCCGTTGAAGACAAGCAATTTAAATCTGTGAGGAAAGATCCTCAGGAACGTCATCATTGGGGAATGTTTTCTCAGACAGGAATTGGTCACAATCCCCATGTAAAATCAGCAGCGTATTAATTCTCAGATTCCAAAAAGCTGAGTTGGGAGATGAAAGGCAACCCGAAGTGGGAGGTGTGTGAGTCTGGGAAAGCCAAACCTTAGCCCCATCTTGAAATGAGGTCAACACAACTTTCTCATTCCCTCCCTCCTGGGACAAAGTATAATATCTGGAGACACTTTCCGAGTTGTTTTTTCTTTTTCAATGTTTTTATATTTTATTTGGGGGAGTCTAGGGGCCATACATGGCAGATGCAGGGAACCTATTCCAGACTTGTACTTGAGGGCGACTACAGCTGCTTCTCAAGACGCCAAGTGGAGCCAGAGTGGAAACCAGAAGCCACTACAGGCAAGCCAGCTCCTTTAACCCAATTTCTACCTCTTTTTGTGGCCCTGGAGTGTTTTTTTACATTTAAATCAAACAAAAATAATGTATTCCAGTGTTTTGAAAGAGGCATGATTTCCTTCACTCTTCTCACTATTCTGGATATGATGAGCCCGTGTGACAGAAGATCCTAGGGAGGAAACTGGGGCCCAGAAAAATTAAGCTTCTTGCCCAGGGTCACTAAGCAACAGAGTTGACACTTGGGTACAAACATTTAAGTCTGGGGTTCTTGCTCCTTCACCAACGACCATAAAATCTTGACCTACTCACACATCAACTTTATAGAAGAGCTTTTGCCACATTCCCGGGCACTGGATGGTTCATAGTGAACAGAACAGAAGTAGCTATTAAGCATGAACTTTGCTATTGAAAGCTGGCCCTCGTTATCTCTAATTAACACGTTGACAGTGGGGGGGGACCATTTGTGCGAATTAAACCCCATTCATGTGTGATCCACTGGTGGTACACATGAACACCCACATGTTACATTGGAAGAGGGATGGGAACTCCACTGGTTCCTGTGGGACTCTTCCCAGGGGAGCCTTTCTCCATGTCCTCTGGTGGGGGAGAAAAGGGGGGGCAGCCACGCCTCCAGCAGAGGCAGTCGGAAGTGGGGGGGTCCATCTCCTAGAGACCAGGTCTTCGTGTGACTCGCCTAGAGCCAGCACAAGCCTCTCAGAACTGTGGAGTTCATTGGCTTTTTGAGTCTAAGGCTTGGCACAAAGATTTATGTTTCTGGTGTGACCACACTCGCCATCCATCACGATTAGTTACAATAAAATCTCTCTTCGTGTTTTTTAAAAGCCCTTCGAGTTACATTCCATTATGCAGTTAACATATCGCAGATGGTCAGGCCATTGTTCAACCCGAGTCATTTTTGATCTCTGGAAAGGAGGGTGGGGGGGGCGCCGCTTGACCTCTCCAGAGGCCCAGGAGACCCTGAGCTCTGAGCCGAGGAGGAAGAACAAAGAAGGGGGGCCCCAGTTTGCCCCCTGAGAATGCAGTCTTAGGATGGAATGAGCGGGTGAACAAAGCCGCTGGGTTTGGGTTACGGGCCTTGTTCCTGCGGGAAGTTAACCTGGGTGCCCTGCGCTCTCTAAAGCAGCCTATTGGTCTTCCCCATAGTAGCTTGGCGGTGCTGCTGGGCCTCCCTCCTGGTCCGGCAGCTTTGACTCGGTTTCACCTGGGATTGGAGCCTCTGTGGGGAACACAGACAACCGGAGGTGAAGTGACAGTTGCCGGTGCTGTCCCCAAAGCTGCGACTTCCCACCCCTCCCTTGCTGCTGGCAGCTCAGGACTGAGGTCAAAATTTGTTTCACTTCTAGGCACCTGCCCGCCCCCAGTTGGCACCGCCAAGCTATGTCCTGTGGGAAAGGTGAAGCCTCCAGGATTAGGGGCTGGTCTGGGCCACCTGCTTCAGTCAGTCTGTGGGAGTCAGGAGGAGGCGCGCCTTAGAAGACTTACCTGCCTGCCACTTCCCTCCTTGACGCCCAACCCACGCCAAGGGAGCTGCCTCTTAGGGTGCAGGCTGGAGCGGAGTGGGGGAAGCCAGCACCCACATGACACTGTCACTGACTGGACCCCGTGAGAAATACCCCCTCGGCTTCCTAAACCACAGAGATGCTGAGGGCTTGGTCTGGGAAAGCTGAGCATGGAGGCCCCAGGAGGCATGTCCTTCCGCAGACTCCACTGTCCTCATCTCCGCTACACCATCCTCATCTTCACCATCGTCCTCTCTGCCTTCCTCATCTCCACTTACTGTCATCATCTCTACCATATTCATCTCCATCATCTCCATCTCCACCATCCACATTTCTGCCCTCCTCATCTATGCTGGCTGTGCAAGTCTGAGGGTCTAGGTTCAGGCCATGCCCTGCTGTTTGAGCCCAGCATTGTTGGAGCCCCCTCCCTAGGTCTGTACCATGGGATGCTGGAAAAGAACTGCTGTGTTAGTATCCAACTCAAGGCCTCCATGTACAAGGCTGGTGCTTTGGGCCATCTTCCCAGCCCCAATGTACCCATCTTTGCACATCTGGAATATTGGTCCCGGGCAATAGATGAGGCATTACTTCACAGCACTGGGCTCTGAGGTGAGCCAGCACAGCTGGCCCTCAGCTGGTCCTCACTCAGGACAGACAGCGGGGCACAAAGTTGAGTGTCCTGAGTGCCCACAGGACAGGGGCACTTAGCCCCTGTCGCTCTCTTCCTAGACAAGGACATTAAGGAATGTTGAGAAAGGGATACAGCTCACAAGCACCCAGATTCCAGCTGTGAAGATACAGCTGAGTTCAAGACACTTAATCTCTGTGAGTGACTCCCCACACAGGACTCTGACCAATAACGCCAAATCCACAGGCCCCCTCAAGCACTGCGGGGGTACATAACAAGGTGTCAGAAGGCCTCGATCCTGGCCAGGAGGCGCCCCCACCATAGCTCATTAGAAATAAATGCCCAGGCTCAACTCTCAAGCAACCACGAATTTCAGTGACTCCTGAGCAAAGTATTGATCTGCTAACGACCCGCCTAAATCACTGGAAAGCCATCTGCAAACAAAACGCCCTTGAGAAATCATCTGTTGTCACTAGCGCCTTAACCTTCATGGCTAGGGGGTTCAGACAGCAAACTTCATTCCCTAATGTTGTCTTGCAACCCACCCCCCACCTTCGGCCCCAGACCCTCCCAGATGGCTGGCTAACAGCTTTGGAGGAGTCAATGCTAACCTTTCCAGACCCCCACCTCCCCACTAAAAAGGCATTGAGCCTGATGTCAACCCCAGAGAGCTCCAAATCAGATTCATTTTCTCCAAGTCCTAATAAATGAGAAGGAGGCCGGGTGCTTCATCTCCCGCTTATCAATCGGCTGATCCATCCTAGGGCTGTGGCAGTGAGTCTGGACGCCAGCCAGATCCATCTCATTAGGTGGTGGATTCATCAAACCTTGTGGCTCTGCTTTAAGTGCCCTTACTCTGCCCCTGGCCAGATTCCCTCTTTCCCTCTTCACGCATGGGCCTACTTGTGAGCACAGCCACTGGCCAGGTTGCATAGCCATGGACTTCAAGGCTGTCTCTGTACCGGGCCATGGCTTCCCTCACTGATGACATTATGGGCTTAATTTCACTTTTGATGAGGACTCTGCTGTACCCAGGCCACTGAGTCTGTATGTGTGTGTGTGTGTGTGTATGTCTGATTGTGTGTCTGTGTATGTGTCTCTGTGTATGTCTGTGTGTCTGTGTCTGTGTGTCTGTGTGTGCATGTGTGCGTGTGTGTGTGTGTGTGTGTGTGTGTGTGTGTGTGTGCGCTGCGTGTGCACGCCAGACTGGAGCCCTGATCTGATTCCAGACTTCAAGCTCAGAGACGCGTTGAGCAATGCCAGGTGAGCAAGATGCTCCTTCCTGAGCAGATCTGGGCAATCTCCCACATTCCAACATCCCCTTCCTGCTGGGTGCTTCCTGCGTCCTGTTCTCCTCCAAGGGATCCTGAAAGGACTCCCTGAAGCTCTAGGAGAGAATTCCAAAAGGCTGAGTCAGACTCAGGAGCTACCAGTCCTGGCCCTCTCAGGCTCAGATTCTGTGTCTTGCAGGGGAGGGGGGGGGGTGCTCAGAGCTGTCAGGACAAGCAGCGCTGCCCAAGGGCTGGAGTCAATGGCTGCAAGATGGTCTCTTTGCCCGTAAAGTTTGTTCTCCAGGAGAGGGAAACCGGGTACTGGGCCCAACCTCTCTCATGGCTTTAGAGAAGCAGCCCTGAAGCCATGAGGGGTTCCAGGAGTCAAAGGAGAGTGGAACAAAGACAAGTGGTCCAGGTCGCAGCAAAGGCCATGCTAGCTACAGCAATAAATCCTACAGGGTGGTGGAAGGGCTCCCTCCCTGGTGGCCTGCCCCCACTGCTTGGGAGAAGCCCCATGGCTCTCTTCCCCTGTACTGGCAGGGACACCACCTGTGAATCCTTCACGGGCCTTCAGGAGCTTCCCAGGGCCCAAACTCTCTTTCTCACAGCTCGGTCTCATGGCCACAGCTCCAAGCCCCAACGTAGCTCACTGTCTACAGGGCCTTAGTCCAGTTTTCGGGTGCCCTGCTGAGAAGCCCAGGGGTCACCATGGACTATCACGGCACTTCCGGGATGACAGTGTCTCCTGTGGTAGTGGATCTGACAGGCATGGTGGCCACACACCCAAGTCCAAGGGCCCATCAGGCATCTCGGCCTGTGTACCTCCACCTGTGCACAGAGATACCATAATAACTCCTAGGGCAGGAACATCCTAGAACCTCAGACCCAGATTCAGTCCCACTCAGGGCTGAGTTCCAATAACAATGTGGACTTTACGTTCTCAGCAAACCTCTGCACTAAATCGTTTGTCACTGAAACTGTCATTTAAGCAGCAGATCTCGGTGCTTCAGCCTCCTGGAGCAGAAACAGAACAGCAGCAAGAGCTCTGGAAGGGGCAGAGTCGTGCGGTGAGCGGAGGGATTGGACCACTCTTCCCATGGGTGTTGTTTGTTGGGCTTGATTTCAGGGATGCCCTCCCCGAAACACTTTCCTCACTTGAGTTTGAACTCATGCCATGGGCAAAGTATTCCTCTGTGTGTGTGTTGGGGCTGGGGGGGAAGGGGCGGTGACTTTCCGTGTTTAGACATCAAACACTTCTGGGAGGTCTTCCTGTTAACATAACCGAGTCCGAGGTGGGGAGAAGGGCTGAAAGAAGGGGGTGTCAGACACGGGATGAGTAGGGACAAAAGGTAGCATTTATCCATGTCACTATTTTGCTGAAGGCTGATTTCATACCGAGAACCAAAATGAATGCATTTCCCTGGACCACCAGTTCCATGACAGCAAGGGGACCATTTCTACCTGGCAAAGAATGGGTCACTAAGAAACTGGAAAGCCAGCAAGACAGTACTCTACCTCCCGTAGGAAGCTTTACTTGAAACCACAGAAAACCAGCATGGGCCTGGACGGAAGCAGGTGGTGGTGTGGGGCACTGGTGTGGGCCTATAGAACTGCAATGGGGCAGCTGCCTTGGCAACAGCAGAATGTGGTCATAGTCTAAGACCACAGCCGCTGTCCTGAGACATGAGCTATTTGTTGTGGGGCACACACAATTTACACAAATGTGGACGGTGCTGTTTACACACCTCAGGCCATTCAGTCCCTGCTAGGGATCCTGTCATACATGTAGTCAGTTGTTAGCCAAACATCATTAAGTGAAGCACAACTGAAGCTCTTTTTCCAAAACATAAGTGTTGGCTCATCAGGGGATCCAGAAATTCCACTTCTGGGCATCTGCACAAAAGAACTGAAAGCAGGAGAGATAAATCAAACAGATATGTATATTTAATGCTTTCAGAGAAGCATTAGTCATAACAGCCAAACGGTGAAAACAACTTAAAAAAAAGGAGTCAAGAAAATGTGGTAGCTGTGTGCAATGAAATGTTAGTCAGCCTTAAGAGGGAAGAAATTCTGACACTTGTTACAACAAAATTCAACCTTGAAGACCTGATTCTAGTAAAATAAGCCAGATGCTAAAAACTGAATGCTGTGTGATTCTATTTGTATGGAGGACTATGGAGTGATAGAGGAAAAAAAAGGAAGTGTGGTTACTTGGGTTATTGGGAGTTTGGCAGGGAGGTTGGAAGTCAGTGTTGGTGAGGACAAGTTTCAGCATGAGATAATGATGTTCTGGACATGGGATAGTAGTGGTATCTGTACACTGATGTTTAGTAGATCATGTTACTAAGTTGTATATCAAAATGGTTGCAAATGGTTAATTTTATCATTGCAAAGCATTTGTTTTCCCACAAGATGTTTTTAAGGGAAAGAAAAGTCTAGTAGCCAAAAGGTAGAATTTTCTCCCTTTCCCTTTCCTAAAGGAACACATTAATCATCAAGTTCTGATTAGAACAAAGGTGAATTCATTGGGAAAGGTTGGATTATGCTGGATAACAAGCACACCCCCAATTTCTCAATTGTACCACACACAGAAACAACTTACCCTAAGACATACCATTCATCCTACTATATGCTGGAGACCAGAGCAGGGGCCAGAGAAACAAGGGCATCACCAGAAGGCTCTTGCCCTAGCAAGCAAATGCTTTGGCTTGGACATAACACATGCATTTCTACTCAGAACTTAAAACCTGATGGCTCCACATAAGGTACAAGTCAGTCTTACCACATACCCAGTGAGGAGGCATCAGAAGTCTCTGACAAACAGCACTAATGATTATTATAGAAATGTGGAGAATAGTCCAGAAAAATGATGCCCCAAATCGTTTTGAGATGGAATATTCTTAAGCTGTTCTACTGTTCAGACATCCACTCCTCTAGTCATTTATTCATTCATCAACAATTCTCATATAGCAATGGGACTTTCTCTCAAGGCTTTGACAAGTCTTGCCATCCTGGATTCCATTAAGAGAGATCTCTATCTCCCAGTCACCAAGTCACCCAATGCAGGAACCTCAGATTTGCTGGATGCCTGCCTTGCCCCTTTGCCATCTGGGAAAGGGGCTTTTTTCAGGACTCTCTAATCATATCTTCTTACTATGTTCCCCAGTTATTTCAAATGATGGCAGAAGCAGCTGAGCTCTGTGGTTCACAGGTTGCCCTTGGAGAGTAAAAGTTCTCAGAACAATCTTTTCCCATTAGAGCCATTGGATGAGGTATTGGAACCAGCCCTCAGCAATTCTCTGTTCAGAATCTTTAGCAAATGCTGAGTTGAGATCAAATGCTTCTAGTTTCTCAGTGGAGGTACCAAGGTTCCTAGATTGTATCTGCCTGGTACATGAGACAGTAATTCCCAGCATGCTCTTCAATCTCCCCTTTCCTAGCTTAACATCTCATCTCCACACCGCTTATATAAGGGGTGTGGAGGTGATATATTGGGGGGGGGGGGGTGGGAAAGCTACCCTGGTGGTGATCAGGGTCTATTATTCCTGGCTCTATATGCATGAGTCCCTCCGAATGGTGTGGATCATATGTGGATCACATTGAGGATCATATGTGGTGCCTGGGATTAAACCAGGGTTGGGTGCATGGAAGGCCTTAAACCCTGCGCTACACAAGGCCATAAACTCTGTAGACCCCTGGCTCGGGGATCCATTTTGGTGGCAGTAATTGAACAGGACTCAGTGATTGAACAGGCCCTTGAATTTCTTTTATCTCCTTCTACTGTGTTCCCAGGGGTTTCCATTCTCTGTTCACCAGCTCTCAATATGTTTTGATTTATTCAGTCCTTCTTTCTCATCTGCTATTGCTGAGCATTCTTCTAGGAGCCAAGACAAAGCAATAAACAAAACAGAGAAACATCCCTGCCTATGTAGAATGGAAAAAGGCCAACAGCCATGTCAGTTAGGTATCACAAAATGTTGTTACATTTTGGGGAGAACTTCACCTTTCTTCCTGATTGCCCCACTTTATAACTAGAACATTCTCCATGCTGAGCCATGTCCTAACTCCTTTGCTATCTCAGCCATGGCTTTCCCTCCTTCCACAGAGGTTTTGGGGGGGTCTCCTGGCCACAGACATCTCCCCCTCTATCTGATACCCAGAGTTCCCCCTCCCCCAGCCAACTTGAACCCCTGTCTTCTCACCCCAACCCCCCAACCACCTTTCAAAACCAAAAGTTCTTCTAACATTCTTTGAGCTACAAGATTATTCCATCACCCAATTTCTTGGATTCTTTTCTCCATATCTTTAAACTGCTCAAGCCAATTCTCCTTTAATAATTAGATTTAAAATATTTAAAAGGTGACATTTCAGCTCAGTTTGAGAAGCAATGATTGTCTAGTGACTAGTTATAAAGGGCTCTAGTCAGACTCGGGTGGGGCCGGAGACCTTCTCTTGCACCCTTCGCCAAAACCAACGTGAGCTGAACAGCAGACAGGAAGGTAAAAGCATTTTTTGAAAGTACCAGAAGAAAGCAAAGAGTCATTTACTTGGCAGGAACTTTCAGGTCACTAACAAAAAACAATAACTGAGAAATTGGAGTATACTTGACGACATTAAAAGTAGAGATTTTATGTATGTTAAAATGTTCCCTATTAGGAATAAAAAGGATGTCAGAAACATCATTAAAAGACAAATGATAACTTGTTTTCATTTGTGGGATCATATTTTGTGAACGTACAAGAGGAGGGAAATCCCCAAAAAAGGCCAAAGATCTCCCACAAATCAACTTCTTAAAATCTGCTGTTTATTTAAAGATGAAGAAATACAATGTCCCCATATCCATCTCTTGTTACTGTGTGTCTCAATTTAAAATTTAAAAAGTTGAGGCCTTAAACTATATTTCACAGTTGAGAATAAATGTTTAATAAATATTTGGTCACTGAGTAAAAAAATAGGAAGAAAATTTTGATGCAGTTTTCAGAAGAGGTTTCAGAGGAACCGATCACCAAAGAAACTGAGCTCCGAGCAGCCTCTGGCCCTTGCTGTGCTGCCTTGCTAAGGCAAATTCTTTGAAATGATGAAGCTGTGGAGGGTGTCGACTTCATCTTCGCCTCCTACCTCCATTCTGGTGGAGTCTAGGCCTGACTCCTGCCACATCTCGCTAATGAAGAAAACTGCTCGGGGCCCGTGTATTTGGTTCTGAGCACTGCTTGATGGGAGCTGGTTAGGGAGCTGGCGGAAGCAGACTCAGCAGGGCCTTGTGCTCTTCAAAGGTCAGTGTGTGTATGGCGAAACCCAAACATGAACATTTTTGTAATTGTTTATCTTATGGTGGTACAATAAAATGTATTTTAAAAAAACCTAAAAAAAAAAGGTCAGTGTGATGCTGCTGTTCTCTCAGAGAAACCTAGTTGCGCTTGCCACCATGGAGACTGGACAAGGGAAGCATCTAGAAGCAGAGGCTCTAGAAGGCTCTAGAAAGCTTCTAGAAGCAGAAGCTTCTAGAAGCAAAATTTTACCACCAAGGACTCCTTATGCCCAGTGAGGAGCGGGCATAAGGAGCTAGCAGAGTGCAAGCAGGGTTCTGGAACCCTGTGACTAAAGGGACGGACGAATGGACTCTGAGCACCAAGAAGGGGCTGAGACAAGCTTCAGGTGCACAGCAGAGGAGTGTGGCCAGTCACAGGGAACCATCCCCCCCACCCGCAGAGGATACCTTGAGGACACACTTCTTCAAAAGAACTTCCTCTTACACCTGGATGACTGCTCAGTTTTTTTTTAAATTTTATTATACCACAGTAAGATATACAATTACAAAGATATTCATGATTGGATTTCAGTCATACAGTGTTCCGGCACCCATCCCTCCACCAGTGCCCATTTCCCACCACCAGTGTCCCCAGATTCCCTCCTCTCTCCCCCAGCCTGCCTCTATATAGCAGGCACATTTCTTCTTCTTTTTTCCTTTTCCTTCTTCTCTTCCTTCACCTCCTTCTCCTTCTCCTTCTCCTTCTCCTTCTCCTTCTCCTTCTCCTCCTCTTTCTTCTCTTCCTCCTCCTTCTCCTCCTCTTCTTCTCCCACCTCCTCCTTCTCCTCTTCCTCCTCCTTCTTTCTTCTCTCCTCTCTCTCTCTCTTTCTCTTCCTACTTTACACATTGTGGCTTGTCCTAAATACATTTAAGGGTTTTCTACATTCAATTTTTGTATACATTCAGTGCTCAGTTCTAATCTGGCGTTATCATCTCCAACAATTAGTAGAACACTGGTATATTTTTTATATCCCACAAATGAATGCAATCATTCTATATCTGTCCTTTTCCTTCTGATTAATTTCACTCCTCATGATAACGGACATAGATGGCCATCCATTTGTAGGCAAATTTCATGACTTCGTTTTTCCTGACAGCTGCATAGTATTCCATTGTGTAGATGTATCATAGTTCCTTTATCCAGTCTTCTGTTCTCAGGCACCCAGGTTGTTTCCAGATTCTGGCTATTATGAATAGTGCTGCAATGAATATGGAAGTGCATATAGTGTTTCTGCTGTGTGCTTTTGGGACCCCAGGGTATATTCCCAGGAGTGGTATTGCTGAGTCAAATGAGTGACTGCTCAATTTTGAAGAATGACTAAGAGAAGAAAGTATCATGACTAAGTAGAATTTTTTTAAATTACGCTATGTGTTTTTGCTTTGTGCTCAGCGCTTACTCCTGGTTCTGTGCTCAGGCATCATCCCAACAATGCTGGGGCGGGGGGGTGGGGAGCGGGACTATGTGGCACCAGTGATTGAACAGGGCTCAACTGCATGCAAGATAAGCACATTAGCTCTACATTAGTTCTCTGGCCTTCGGGAGAACCTTCGTTTTCCAGGGAGTCTGTGAGTGAATTGTTTTCCTAAGGGTTCATGGCAACAAAAGGAGATGAAGATGCTTACAAAGTGTTATTTGGAAGCTATCAGATCCCAGATAAATCCGAATAAACTCTCTGAAGCCTTATACAGTAAGTCCTTAAGTCTTCGGCAGTACCGCTCACTCCCAAATATACTTGTCCCATCTCACAGTCTGGTCCATGTTCTGGCCCCTGTACCAAGCCATGGGTCTGAGATTTGTAGCCGAACTAGATCATTGTGGATTTGATTGGAATGATGCGGTGCTGGCAGAGGGAGCTGTTAGCTGTACTGATTCCACCCCCACCCCCTAGCAGCTAGAAGCCCTCCAGAAAGAACAATAGATTTAGAATATGAGCAAAACAAAGGCATCGGGAAGGAACAGCTCTTGGAAGTAAGTGGGTCAAGACACAATCAATTTCCAAATTTGAAATTATGTTTGAAAAATGTCCCTTTAATCTGGGAGCCTGCTCCGGCCTGTGGGTGAGATATGCGGAGTTTAAAGTTCCTGAGTGGCTGCTTTATCAGGTAGCCTGAAGTCTACCCCAGAGGTTAAGCAATAAAATGGAAACAAAAATAATTTAACAGTTTTGCAGTTAGTTTAACCCAGCAACAGCCCCTTAAATGGCTTTCACCTTCCTGGAGCTTGCCATGCTCATAAAGCTACAAGATGCATTTCAAAGCTATGAATTTGCTAAATAGAACTTCATTTCCTCTTCTTATTAGAGGTAATTAAATTTATTAGACGTCAGTAAAAGCCTTGTAAACAGAAAATATGAATGCTTATAAAAGTCTGCCCTCTCTTTTGCAGCCTAATAATTAAGATGCAATGAGAAAGCAGCTAATAACAACTCATAATTTATGAGGTGCCATTCAGCCTGCATCTGAGACATATTGTGCAGGTATTAAACACTAAAATGAAAATAATACCCACTGAAACACATTATTAAATACATAACCACTCAGAGAAATAAACACATCACACACTGAATCTGATATTTCTGATGGAAACAGTATATACATCATCTCCTGCCTTGGATATATTTACCCATCAAGTCAAATCCTTAAATCAAAGTCACAACTTGTTTAAATGCAAACTGCCCGTGGCAGCTCGGCAAGCACCAAATTTCCACTCCAACATTCACCTTGATGTCAGTTTTCAAAGAGCAAGTCACAGAAGGGTCTTCATTATGGCTGTTTTTTAACATTCTCAAAAAAGAAAAGAAATCGCCCAACAAGCATTAGAGACCTAGGAGAGAAGACAGTGAAAAGATTCTAGCAAAATTGCAGGTGTCATAAAGGAAACCTTCCCTGCCCTCCAGCACAGAGGAACTTGTGAGGAACTGCTGGGTGCTCTGCAACCTGGGGGATGGTGTCTAACCCCACATGCAATCTCTTTTTATTGTGGTTTAAGAATGTATTTTACATCTTTATCAACAGTCCAGCTGCACTCTGCACTTTGAGCGCCTTTGAATAAACAGTGATGGAAATCTGAGATAATATTCTCTCGACTCAAATATGCTCTTGGTTATATGGTGCACCTTAAACTATGCAACCCTAACGAGTCAAAAAGAAAACACCACCCATGAAACTGTGATGTGCCATCACAGAAAGATGCAACTTGATGTCAGAGATGCCAAAACTGAAAATAATAATAATAGTAATAATAATAATAATAATAATAATAATAATAATAATAATAAAGCATGTTAGAATCCACCCAGTACCATTCATAAAACCAATGAAGGAGAGATTAGCATCAGCATTAAGACTGTTATCTCAGCTACGTGATGTGGATTATAGTGGAATAAAAAAACTTATTTTTAAATGTCACTTGGGAGTGAAAATCCTGATACTCAATTTGGTGTAAGGTGTCCAGAGAAATCTTACTTTGAAGGTGACATTTGAGCAAGGAGAAAAAGGGAGTGGCATGGAGAGCTGGGCGAAAAGAGTTTGCCTGGCCAAATGCAAATGCAAAGGCCCTGGGGTCAGTGAGTCCTTGGAGCAGGAAAATCAGGGTGGGTGGCAGGGGTGGTGGGCTGGGAGTAAAAGGGTTCAAGAGATACGATCAGCGAGGTGAGAGAGAACAACAATAGTAGTAACCTCCTGTTTTCTATGGAATAAAGAAAAGTATTTTACATATGCAGTTGGGTGGTGGTGCTATCCACCAACATCACTTCCAAACTTTTGGTAGTTCTGAGAATCCTTTAGAAATCAGTTGCCTTCGCGTTGCTGCTAAGAGACATCTCTTAGGTGTCCTTCCTTAAGATGCCCCAGACTCAAATGCATTTCTTGAAGACTGCTTCTGCCTCCTTTTGCAAAGTCAGAGTATGTTAATAAAATCCCAGCTTCTTAAATTTTGGCAGTCACACCAGGTGATGCTCAGAGCTTACTCCTGGCTTAAGGGTCACTCCGGGCTGTGCTAAGAGGACTGTTTGGGGTACTGGGGATTAAACCATATGTGCTCTTCTTCCAATTTCAGTTCTTAAGCTCTGAGTAGCAACCTTATAGGGGCCTGAGTGTGTATGTGGATGGTGGGGGGCGGGGGGTTCCAGAGATATTTGGCCACTTGAAAAGTAAAATTTGGCCATTTGAAAAGTAAAAGGTTTCAGAATGTTCAACAACCAAAATTCAATTAAAACCAATCATGTAAATGATTGGAAGTGTTCTGGTAGTCACATACCCATGTGACATTTGCGTAGAGAAAAGGGCTTATAAGTGAGAGAAATATACCCCCGTCACTCCACCGCCCACCCCCGTGTTATATTGCCTCTGAGTCTGAGGGGGCCCCGATTGCCTTCTGACTGCAGGATTCTGGAGCTCCTGCCTTGTGCTTCACCAGGGACCGGAAACTGCTTTTATATGGTTATACTCATGCAGAAGATGTCCCACCTCACGACTTGCCACCAGGTCCCCAAAGCAATGCTTCTTTTCATTCTGAACAACTCTATGAGTTTTATACCATACTAAAAGTTGTGTGTGCTTTTTCTTTCTCTTAGTACACACAAAAACCAGACAAACAAATAAAACCCCCTTCATCACAGGTGCTGTCAGTAAAGCCCAGTAATAGAAAGGAAATGGAAACCAGAGAGGTTAAGTAACTTGGCCCTATTCACACTGCCAGGTGGTGTGTGTGTGTGTGTGTGTGTGTGTGTGTGTGTGTGTATTGAGACTGAAATCTGGGTCCCCTATGGACTTTATTTCTCTCTGTATGTGCACAGCTTTGCCTAGCTGAGCAGTATTCTGCTACTGAATATATAGTACCACAAAATAGCCACAGTGTAGCATCACAACCTCTCTTATCCACTCATCTGGTGTTAGGCACTTGTTTCTAGATCTCAGCTACTGTGAAGAATGCTTGGAGGAGCACAGGTATGCACGGATCTCTGCCGATTGGTGGTTTAGTTCTTGGGAGAGAATCTCAGGAGGAAAATCATGGTGTCATATGGAAGTCTTGTTTTTTTTTTCTGCTTGCAAGATTTTATATTGCTGTTTTTTTAAAAATTTTTTTTATTATACCACCGTGAAACATACAATTACAAAGGTGTTCATAATTGGTTCTTGGTAATACAGTATTCCAGCACCCATCCCTCCACCAGTGCCCCATTTCCACCACCAATGTACCCCTCCCCTCCGCCCCCAGGCCGCCTTAATAGCAGGTACCCCAGTTTCCTCTCTTTCTCTCTCTGTCTCTCTCTCTGTCTCTGCATCTCTCTCCCTCTTATTTTACACATTGTGGCTAGCCCTGCAGATATTTAGAGTTTATCACTTAAGTCTCTTTGTGTATATTCAGTGGTGAGTTTTAATCTGCCATTACCATTTCCCATATTTAGTAAAACACTGGTATCTATTTATATCCTATTAATGAATGCAGTCATTCTATATCTGTCCTTTTCCTTCTGACTAATTTCACTCAGCATGATAGACTCCATGTCCATCCATTTGCAGGTAAATTTCATAATTTCATCTTTTCTGACAGCCGCATAGTATTCCATAGTGTAGATGAACCACAGTTTCTTTAGCCAGTCCTCTGTTCTTGGGCATTTAAGTTGTTTCCAGATTCTAGCTATAGTGAATAGCGCAGAGATGAATAAAGAAGTACAGATAGTGTTTCTGCTATGTGTGTTTAGGTCTCTAGGGTATATTCCCAGGAGTGCTATTGCTGGATCAAATGGGAGCTCAATATCTAGCTTTGGGAGGAGTGCCCATATTGTTTTCCAAAAGGGCTGGACCAGTCGGCACTCCCACCAGCAGTGGATGAGAGTCCCTTTTTTCCCCACATCCACGCCAGCACCGGTTGTTCTTGCTGTTTTGGATGTGTGCCAGTCTCTGTGGTGTGAGATGGTACCTCATTGTTGTTTTGATTTGCATCTCCCTGATGATTAAAGATGAAGAGCACTTTTCATATGCCTTTTGGCCATTCGAATTTCTTCTTTTTGGAAGCTTCTGTTCATTTCTTCTCCCCCATTTTTTGATGGGGTTGGATGTTTTCTTCTTGTGGAGTGCTACCAGTGCCTGATATATCCTGGATATTAACCCCTTGTCAGATGGGTATTGGGTGAATATCCTTTCCCACTCTGTGGATTGTCTTTGTATCTTGGTCACCGTTTCTTTTGAGGTGCAGAAGCTTTTAGTTTTATATAATCCCATTTGTTTATCTTTGCTTCCATTTGCTTGGTCAGTGGTGTGTCATCTTTAAAGATACTTTTCGTATATTAGAAAAAAGACCAACAAGGGAAGCCCAACCCAGGCAGAAGGAAGGAAATAGTGAAACTTAGGGAGGAAATCAACGACCTGGAAACCAAAAAAACAATCCGAAAGATTAATGAAACCAAGAGCTGTTTTTTTTGAAAAATTAAACAAGATCGACAAGCCACTGGCAAGACTTGTAAGGACAGGGAAAGAGAGAACCCAAATAAACAGAATCAGAAATGAAAATGGTGACATCACAACAGAAAAAAACAGAAATACAAAAGATCATCAGAGGTTATTTTGAGAACCTGTATGCCACAAAACATGAGAACCTAGAAGAAATGGATAAATTCCCTGAAGTCCTATAACCTCCCACGATTGAAACAAGAAGACCTCCAATACCTAAATAAGCCTATCACCATCGGGAAATTGAAACAGTAATTAAAAAGTCTGCCCAAACACAAAAGCCCAGGTCCAGATGGGTTCACTGGCGAATTCTACCAAACCTTTAAGGAGGACCTACCGCCAGTCCTGTTCAAGCTCTTCCAGGAAATAGAAGAAACAGAAACACTCCCAAACAGCTTCTACGAGGCGCATATCACCCCTGATACCCAAAGCAGGGAGAGACAATACAAAGAAGGAAAATTACAGACCAATCTCCTTGATGAACACAGATGCTAAGATCTTCAACAAAATACTAGCAAACAGAATCCAAAGACTCATCAAAAAGATCATACATCATGACCAAGTAGGATTCATCCCGGGAATGCAAGGATGGTTCAACATTCGCAAATCAATCAACATAATACATCACATCAATAAGAGAAAAAATAAAAAACCATATGGTCCTATCGATAGATGCAGAAAAAGCATTTGACAAGATCCAGCACCCATTCATGATTAAAACCCTCCAGAAAATGGGAATTGAAGGAAGCTTCCTCAAGATAGTCAAAGCCATCTACCAAAAGCCCACAGCGAGTATCATTCTCAATGGGGAAAAATTGAAAGCCTTCCCCTTAAGATCAGGAACACGACAAGGTTGCCCCTCTCTCACCTCTTTTATTCAATATAGTACTGGAGGTACTCGCCATAGCAATCAGAGAAGAAAAGGACATTAAGGGCACCCAGATAGGCAAGGAAGAAATCAAGCTATCATTATTTGCAGATGACATGATATTATACCTAGAGAACCCTAAACTCGACCCAAAAACTCTTAGAAACAATAGATAGGTATAGTAGAGTGGCAGGGTACAAAATCAATACCCAAAAAGTCGGTGGCTTTCCTATACACAAATAACGAAAAGAGAAGAAAGGGATATTAAGAAATCGATTCCATTCACAATTGTGCCACAGAAAATCAAATACCTAGGAATCAGCTTAACCAAGTGTGTAAAGGATCTATACAAAGAGAACTACAAGACACTGCTTCAAGAAATAAAAGAGGACACGAGGAAATGGAAACACATTCCCTGCTCATGGATGGGGAGAATTAACATTGTTAAGATGGTAATACTCCCTAGAGCTTTGTACAGATTCAATGCGGTTCCTATAAGGATTCCCATGACATTCTTTAAAGAAATTGACCAAACACTTCTGAAATTCATATGGAATAATAAGCCCCCACGGATAGCTAAAGCAATCCTTGGGAAGAAGAAGATGGGAGGCATCACCTTTCCCAACCTCAAACTGTACTACAAAGCAGCAGTAATTAAAACAGCGTGGTACTGGAATAAAAAACAGACCGGTGGACCTATGGAATAGAGTTGAGTATCCTGACACCCACCCTCAAAGACATGATCAGTTAATCTTTGATAAAGGTGCAAAGAGTCCAAACTGGAGTAAGGAAAGCCTCTTCAACAAGTGGTGCTGGGAAAACTGGACAGCTACATGTAAAAAAATGAATTTGGACCTGTGTCTAACACCTTGCACAAAAAATCAGTTCAAAATGGATTAAAGATCTCAATGTCAGACCTGAATCCATAAAGTATGTTGAAGAAAATATAGGAAAAACCCTCCACGACATCGATGCTAAAGACATCTTCAAAGGTGAAGCACCATTAACAAAGCAACTAGAAGAAAATATAAATATATGGGACTACATGAAACTGAAGAGCTTCTGCACCTCGAAAAGAAACAGTGACCAAGATAGAAAGACAGTCGACGGAATGGGGAAAGAATATTCACCCAATACCCACCTGATAAGGGGTTAATATCCAGGATATATCAGGCACTGGTACAGCTATATAAGAAAAAACAGCCAACCCCATTAGAAAATGGGGAGAGGAGATGAACAGAAACTTTGACAAGGAAGAAATCCGAATGGCCAAAAGGCATATGAAAAAATGCTCATCATCACTAATCATCAGAGAGATGCAAATCAAAACAACAATGAGATATCACCTCACACCACAGAGAATGGCCCATATCCAAAAGGGTAAAAGCAACAAGTGCTGGCGTGGATGTGGGGGAAAAGGGGACTCTCATACACTGTTGGTGGGAATGTCGACTTGTACAACCTTTCTGGAAAACAATATGGACATTCCTCCAAAGACTAGAAATTGAGCTCCCCTTTGACCCAGCCATACCGCTCCTGGGAATATACCCTGGAAAGCCAAAACGCACAGCGGAAACACAATCCACACTTTTATTTTCATAGCAGCACTGTTCACAATAGCCAAAACCTGGACACAACCAGTATGCCCGAGAACTGATGACTGGATAAAGAAACTGTGGTACATCTACACAATGGAATACTATGCAGCTGTCAGAAAAAAATGAAGTTATGAAATTTTGCTATAAATGGATGGATATGGAAAGAATCATGTTGAGTGAAATTAGTCAGAAGGAAAGAGAGAGACATAGAATGACTGCATTTATTTGCATGGCATAAATATACTAGGTGATCTTACCAAAAGTGGAAATTACCACAAGCGTGTGGGAGTCAGGAGGTTGGTTTAGATAGAGAAAGGAACATGAGTGAATAAATGTCTAAAGTTCTGATGCTAACATAGAACTGAGCATTAAAGACAGACAAAAATGCAAATGATGGCTTCTAAGTGTACGTAGTGCAACCCACAATGTGTGGGAGAAGGAGGAGAGAGAGAGGAGGAGAGGAGAGGAGATAAAGAACCTGCCATTTAGGCGGGATGTGGGAGGGGGAGGGAATTGGGGACATGGGTGGTGGCTGAGGGGCACTGGTGGAGGGCAGGGTGCTGGAACACTGTGTGACCGAAACCCCCCAAGCGTGAACAACGTTGTAATTGTATATCTCACGGTGGTATAATAAAATGTTAAAAAAAAAAAAAAGATACTTTTCGTTTCGATGTCGTGAGGCGTTTCTCCTATGTTTTCTTCGATGTACCTTATAGATTCATGTCTGATATCGAGATCTAGAATCCATTTTGATCTGACTTTTGTGCATGGCGTTAGAAGGAGGTCTAAGTTCATTTTTTACACGTAGCTGCCCAGTTTTCCCAGCACAATTTGTTGAAGAGGCTTTCTTTGCTCCACGATCACGTTTCTTCCCGTTGATCATCTATTTGCTAGAGCGGGCACCAGTAACATCTCCATATGTCCTGTCTCATGCCAGTAGAGCCAGGGGCATCGGCTTGCTACAGGAACATAAAGAGCCTCAAAACATTATATTAGGTCATGGGAATGACCTAATATAATTGTTACTGGAATTTGGCATATCATATACAACACGAGAAGCTTGCCAGGCTTGCCGAGCGGAGGCAAACTCTTTTAAACACCTCCAAATAAAGCATTTTTTGATGAATCAGCGTGGCTAGCGGCCGCGTGAGCCGGGCTGTGATGGGCTGGTCTGCTGGGTGGAGTTCTGACGAGAGGAAGTCCAAAAGTGGAAAATGGCGGCGCCCGTGGAGTGAGGAGGGGTGGTCTGGCTTGTTGTGAGGCTCTGCCGAGGTGGTGGGTCAGGGCTAGAACCCGCCATGCCTCCCGACTGCCTCATGAATGGCTGTGCACAGGGAGAGCAAGGAACAGCTCTGCCCCATGTCTGAGAGTCTCTGGACCAGCATACCTGGGCCGGATTGAGGAAAAAGCTGCTGCAGGGTGGGTGTCGGTGATCCGGGCTGTGATGGGCTGGTTTGCTGGGTGGAGTTCTGACGAGAGGGAAGTCCAAAAGTGGAATATGGCGGCGCCTGTGGAGTGAGGAGGGGTGGTCTGGCTTGTTGTGAGGCTCTGCCGAGGGCGGCAGAGCCTCGGCAGAGCCTTCTTTGCTCCACTTAATATTTTTTGCTCCTTTATCAAAGTCTTGTTTTAATTTTCCCAGGCGTCTCCACACCATTTCCATAAACACCGATTGAGACAGCAGTCTCCCCCATAACCCTGCTCCATTGAATGAGGGACCGTTATTTTTTCACCTCATCCCCTACAACACTGGTGATTGCTGGGCTTTCTGGTGTGGGCTGTTCTCAGCGGGCTGAGGTGATATCTCATTGTCACTTTGATTTGCGTTTCTCTGGAGGGAAGATTTTAAAGCCAGGGTAGTGATGATGGATTCATTTCCCGGTAGTAAACAGCCAGCCAACAAACGTTTATTGAGCATCCATTATGTGTCAGATAAAAGCCAGTTGGATTGATAACTAATGAATTTTAAGTGATCTGCAGCTAGAGGTCTATTCTGAATATGGCGAAAGAGATGGGCATGGGACTATAAGCGTGGATCCTCTGAGCTTATAGTTCCATATGGAAACTGAGTCTGACCTGTCGAACAATGTTCATAAATGTCCTGCTGAAGGACAAATGAATACTATCCACTTGGAGTTACTTACAAGTGAGCCAAGAATTCAGGTATCAGAGAGGCCAGGGGGTGAGGCCACAAGGTCGTCCCTAAGCCTGGAGGGCAGAGAACAAGAGCGGGAGGCAGTAAAGAGACCAAAAGAACAGAATCGAATGGAAGGGAGAGAGTGACTCAGCGGACTGTGAGGCTCCTGTGGTAGCTTTGTTTCAATGCACCTTCTGCCCATTAATGAACTGTTTGGAATTCCCTTTGCACTCAAGCTCCAGTGGCTTCTGGGTAAAGGGTGGGCCATCAAATAGCACAACAGCAGTCATGTTTTAGGGAACCTGTAAAATGACACCTTTGTCAGTCCGAAAGTTAGAAAATAGTTATATCACACACAGATTCCCCCAACACACACACACACACACACACACACACACACACACACACACACACCTCCAGGGATAAAAAAAATTATACCAGATCACTCACTCTCCTATGGCACAAGAAGCTTCTCTGCCCTGCCTCAGGTGACAGGGGAGCTCTCATCTGAATTGTTTCACCTGTCTGCTGGGCAGTTCAACCAGGTAGCCTGGTAGACAAGATGCCTGATCCCAGCTTTTGGTTGGGAGCACTCTGGTCCTCTCACTACATCTGTTCTGCTTTTTATTCAGGACTAGTTGCAGGTTTGCTCTCCCCATCCTGTGAACCCGCCAACCATGTTGCTCGGATATGCCCTTGTCCAGCTTCCTGTGTGGACAGTGATTTGGGCATGCACTTTTGTTGGGATGACATAACAAGATGTCATTGTTTAACTACCTTCTCATCCTGTTGACCATATACACCTATCACCTACTGCAGGTGATGACAGCAATCCTCTTACCAGGCCAAGGCTGAAGAAATCTTTTCTAGAAAATATAAGAAATCATTCCAGCTGTTAAATTCTGCCTTGGGAAGGCCAAACGTTTAATCTAGAAGCAAAATAGGGCCATATCCTGGTGAAATTTCATTATATAGAAACTCAGATTGTGGTGCAGGCTAGCATTTGCTGATGCCTGTTCTAGATTTTTCTGTTGTGCTTTTTGTTTGAGCTGTTTTGAGATACTGTATCTCTATGATTTTTGTTTGTTTTGAATCACACCTGCCAATACTCAGGGCTTACTCCTGACTCCATGCTTAGGAATCACTCCTGGGAAGTTTGGGGGTTGAACCTGGGTCAACCTCAGGAAACCATATGTGGTACCAGGAATAAAACCTTTAGTCTGTAGCATACAACACAAGAGCCTTGCCCACTGTAATATCTTTCTGCATTCTGAGTCTAATATTCTGTATCATTAATTCTAAAGGCTTGTTAAAATCCACCCAAATCTGAAGACCTTTGTGACCCAAAGAGAAAAACAATTGATGATGAATAAACTCTTTTTATATGAGTTTCCTCCATCTGGGCTAGAATTAGAGAGAAAAAAATCTTGTTCTTATAAAAAAAATTCTAGACCATCCCTCTGTTCAACATACATACATACATACATATGTATATGTATATATATATATATATATATATATAGAGAGAGAGAGAGAGAGAGAGAATGAGAGAGTTGGAAATGAGAAGGGACTCCCCAAAGTTCATATTCTTCCCAAGTTTCAATACATGTCAGAAACCTAACTCCCAATTTCTCTATTTCACTTTAAATAATTCATCAGAGTTTTAACATGATCTCATCTTTACAGTGGGCATAATGTATAAAACTTCTCTAAGGAATACATGTGTTTTCAAAAGTGCCTTTTACTTTTGGGGTGAAACTGCTCTTATTCGCCAACTCTGCATTAAAATGAACAAGGGATTCACAGCAAGGTAGCAGCAAAGGTCCACGAAGGGAACATAGTGGAAGAATTGATCTGCACTTGGAATAGGTGTGGAAGCTGGAGGTCCTTGGGAGGTGGGTACACTGGTGCTGGGTGTGGAGTCAGATGATGTGCATGAGAAACCATCGATAGCTTTGTAAACCACAGAATCTCAATGAAAATGAGCAAAGGACTGCTAAGAAAGGAAACGTTGGTGAAGAGCAGGACTCTGAGGATGGAATCTGGCATTTAAGACAGCAGCAACTAGTGTCTGTTAGAAGAATCTACTCGGCTGAGGCCTGCAAGAGGCAACTCTTCCAAGTATTGGCCTTATGGTAGCCAAAAGCGGGCCAGGCCATGCTAGCATCCTCCCTGGCTATTCCATTACACCAGGAAACCCCTGCTATGGCTATATTTCTCTTGCTTTGCACTGGGCACATTGTTTTGCTGTCAAATTCACTTGCGTTTGGCCTCAGCTGGGCTTCATGCTTTCAGAAAAATTTCCCCCTCTGCCTCTCCGTTGAGGGCCTTGATGGGGATGCCTCTCCCATTCTGCATGCACAGCTCACTTAATGGGCACAAAGAAACAGGAGAAAGCTTAGGAAAAGAGAGAGAGAGAGAGAGAAAAAAAATAGGCCCTACCCAACCCAGTGTAAACCTTGGGAAAGCTAATGGGGTCTGCATCTCTTTAAAAAATGATACACAGGTTTTTCTGGTCGAAGTGAAACCATGCTTCTCAGAGAGGGCTGGAGACAGCAAATGAAGCCTTAGTCATACACAGTTAGTCTCAAACTTATATTGCTGCTCACAGGGAGAAATCAATGTACAGTATATTAAAAACAATCACTGCAGCCCTTAAATGATCCAATAGTTTAGCTTTGAATGCATTCAAGCTAATGGGGGCTTTAATGGCTTCTGACAGATCATTCCATTGATCAAGAAGCGTGTATGAAATCTGCTGCCTACTAAACTCTGTTTTGATTTTGAGAAAAGAAAACTAAACGGCCATGGTAAACAGGGCTTGATTGTCCGCATGCTCACCCAGAGCCCGGCGGCCTGACCCGCTGGGGAGGCACAGGCAGGACCCCCGGGAATCCTGGGTACCTGGCCCTCTTCTTCGCCGGCTCTAATCAGGGTGTAATCAATTGGAAATCTCTGTCTGCAGCACTGGGCGGTGCCCCAAGCTAAGATGAGGGTCCCGCTTTCTGTGTTGGGTGAGTTCTGAGCAGTAGCTTTGTCTGCACTGAGGAGTGGACTCGACCCTTTTGGGGCTCAGGAGTAGATGGGCTAATTGTTCTTCTTGCTCCAAAGTGAAAAACAAAACACCAAACAACCCCCCCACACACACACACCTTGGCCCTGATTTGAAAGGATAACTGGGATTTGCAGTTGGGGGTGTGGGGTCACAGTTGGACCAGGAAACGTGTGAAACCACACAGTCTCCACAGCCGTGTGAAGTGCCAAGATTGTTTCCTGAAGGGAAACATCCCCAGCCCTTTTCCTGTTACCTCCATCCCCCAACCCTCCCTGCTCAGGGTCCACGAGCCTGAGAACATTGCAAGAGGGGCGGTTGCATTCTTCTTCCAGACTGCTTGCTTGTGCAAGAGGCCCCAACACTGCTGCTTGTGAAGGCTCAAAGGCGGGGCAGGCACACTCCCTCTCTGGGGCGCACCTGGCCTGAGCAGAAGCGGCATTCCACATGTCCACTATGAGCCCATATCACACCAGCTGCACAGAGACAGCCCAGCGGCCTGGCCTTGGCGGGCCTGAGACTTCAGCATCAACATCTGAACAGCACCCACAACTGCAGGCAGCAGTTGTGTGCAGGCGGAAGGTGAGTCTTCCCAGAGAGCCCTGGTGCCGTGGACAGACTCTTTTAGTCTGGGAAGCCAGCAAGAGTGAGCTAGGCAGCGGTGCATGGGCACCACTAAAGGGGTGGAGGGAAGGGTGCTGGAGCACTGTATGACTCAAACCCTGTTATGAACATCTTTGTAATTATATACCTCATGGTGGTATAATAAAAGTATTTTTAAAATAAAAATAAAGGTATGGTGTTCTCTGGTCTCTATTTGATACTGAGCACCTAATAAGACAGCAGTCACCAACCCGGGACTATTAGCCAGGGTGGTTGGAAAAGATGAGAGTCTGCTCTGTGCCTGCAGGGGTCCAGAACCGATACACTGTCCCCACATTTCCTGGAGACTGGCCTTGACCTCGTGGTCTCCATCTACTGGGCACAGAGCCGTCCTAGGCCAGTACTACTCGTCACTCAGAAGGCTGCCTGCACTTACCAGATTGAAAACAATGGGGGCAAGGCGTGTGGTAGGAGCACTTCATTTGTATGGGTGCCATGTTTAGTCAGTGGCTTTTGTAAAATGTGATGAATCTGGTCTAAAAGGCAAGTGCAGACAGGCAAACAGATCTGTATCTGCTGTTATCCATTTAGCTTGACACATGTGCAGTGGAACTATTTTACCTCGATTCTTTCAGGACTGATGAAAAGTAAATGCAAGCAAAGTCATGAACTGCATCATTGGAAAAGAATCACTGAATCTAATACTGGGAGTTAATTAATGCTTCCTCCCCTTGAAATAGACTGACCCTGGTACTTAGACATTCAGAGTCAATAAACAATTGTTGTACACAGATCATCCATTAAAAGGTGACAGCGAGAATTTTTTTAAGCAAATCTAAAATTGCAATGGGTGACCTAATCCCACTGCAGTAATGGGAGTACTAAAGAATCATTTTTCATAGTATCTATTTATAAAAACTCCCACACCATCTGCCTAGGAAAAAACAGAAGCTATGTGGAGTAAATGAGATAGTATGGGCTGATAACATATTATTCCACTGCTAAGTACCAGACATGATGTGAATCACTTAGCACACAGGATCTCGGCGAAAGAACGGTCCAATGATTAGGCATTAGTCACATCCTGGTTAAATAAACAAAATGGGAGCACAGAGAGGTCAAGTGATTTGCCCATGTCACAGAGCTACAACTATTATTGCAGGAAGCTGGGATAATAAGCATTAGTGCTAAGACCTGTGTATGCTAGGCACAGTGTGCTGGGGACAGATTCTGTGTACATGAACTCATGAACCCTTGGGTGGTAGATATAATGCCAACAACCACCCCCTTTGTAGGAAAGAAAACAGGTTCTCCAGAAATAAGATTCAAACTTAGGAAGTCTGTAGACACTTGGGAACCAAAAGACTGATGAATGCTAACAGGATAGGTAGATAGATTAGATAGATAGATAGATAGATAGATAGATAGATAGATAGATAGATAGATAGATAGATAGATAGATAGATAGATAGATAGATAGATAGACAGACAGGTATATAGATAGATAGACAGACAGACAGGTAGATAGACAGACAGACAGACAGACAGATAGATAGATAGATAGATAGATAGATAGATAGATAGATAGATAGATAGATAGATAGATAGATAGATAGATAGATAGATAGATAGACAGACAGACACAGATAGATAGATAGATAGATAGATAGATAGATAGATAGATGATAGATAGACACACAGATAGATATGGATGGATGGATGGATGGGTTGATAGTTGTGTGAAAGGATGGATAGATGGGTGAATGAACGGACAGGTGGATGGTTGAATGAGTGTGTGGGTGGATGGATGGATGGACCAATGGATAGGTGACTGGAAAATGGATAGACAAATAGATGGACAGGTGGATGGAAAATGGATAGACAAATAGGGTGCAGAGGACTGGATTTCCACTTTATGTTTGGGCATGGTGTCTGGAATGAAGTCTTGCCTCTATAGTGTCCCCAGGAATAGGATTCAGAACTGTCCTAAGACAGGGTGGGAAGCGGGATGAAGGACCGTGGCAGTGTTGTTTAGGAGCCAGCTGGCAGAGCAAGGTCCACGGACATTCACTCTTTCTCCGTATTGGAGAGAAAGGAAGACCAGGCCTCAGCCACTGCCAGCAGTGCCCAGCAGGCTCAGCCCCATCAGAAGCTCGGGGTGAGCGGGGCTGGTGTTCATCTTTACAATCCGCCCTGAGACGTGCCTTCCACACAGGGTGCAGCCAGAGGCCCACAGGAGGAAAGAGCTGGGCTCCTCTGCAATCCCGGCCCAGCCCAGCCTCTTTAAGCCGCGCCACTTCCCCAGCAGCCGCAATCATTACTACACTCTTGGGCCTTCCCTCCCCCTTTATGGTTGTCAAATTGATTTCACCACTGCGATACCTATGGCTCCCAATGAAACTTAATTAAAAATACCATTTAATCACAAAGTAACAAAGGCAAACTGAATAAACGGCATTACCACTTCAGCGCATTTTAATCCGCATGGCTCCACTCCTTCCCAATCTGTTTGGATGAGAATTGCCTTTTTAAATAAGAATCCCCCTGTCTTCCCCTTGTGCTTGCCTCTGACAGATCTCCAAAATAAACAGTATTTAGCATGGCACAGATCCAAATGTATGCAATGCCCAGTGGTAAAATCAGCCTTAACTAGAGCAGTGGGTGGGGGGCGATGTTGGGGGGAAGTTGCATTAGAAAACATCTTCCCTTTGGAAGACAGAGACTCTCTCCCCTGAATGTGGGGTATCTATTATGGTGGGTCCATGGAATCTCATTTTGGCAACCCCTGAATTCAGTCAGTGGTAGGTTTAGCAGCTTATCACTAAAACAGTGCCACAAGCAATGTCGTGACTCTGCGTAAAGATACACAGCCAGGAGGGTTTTCTGTTTCACAGCATCCAGACGGGAGGCAGTAGGGACCAGGAGGGTGGACTTGGCCTAGGGATGGGGGGTGCTGCTCAGAGCACCCGAGAACAAGAGGGCTGGGGGGCAGGGGGGACACACTCGGCCTTGCAGCAACGTGCTCTGGGGTGTGTCTCAGGATATGAGCCCAGCAGCCAATGAACCGAAAGGAAGTCTAAGATCTCCCAACCGGATGCCCCTTCAGATGTTCCTGGAGCACTGGAAAGAGAGCACTGTCCAGCTCCCATTCCCCCTCCCGTAATTTCTCTTGCATCTCTGCTTTGGTCATGTGACTTTGTTCACCCAGGACCACCTATAGAAGCGCGTTCCTGCCTTCACGGCCTTCACTTCTGCTGTTCTCACTTTCTGAAACGCTTCTCTGACACCCCTTCCTGAGCCCCTCCTCTCAGCGCCCCCCCTCATCAGAGGGGGGCTTCCTTCCGGCCCGAACAACCTTCTGGAACACTCTGGTTCATTTTATTTGTTGGCATGTGGCAAATTTCTTACCAACATGGGTAAATTTCTGTGACCTCCATGGGGAATGGCCCCCAGATGTCTGGATGGGGGGGTGGGGAAAGCTGTCCCAGAAGCCAGGGCTCCCCCTCAGTGCTGCCCAGAGTGAGGTGCTGGGGGTAGGGGGCAGGGTGTCATAGTCTGGGCACCTTTCCTTAACCTAACTGGAACATGGAAGAAGGTCCTTAATCATATACATGGGAATGGGGGGACCATAGCCCCGTTTTCAGGTAAGTTTTTACATTTTTTTATTCTTAATTTTTTTATTTTTTTCTTCTGTGTTAATATATTTTGGAGATTACATGGAATAAAATTTCCCCCTTACACTTTATATAACACGGTGGTTTATAAAGTTGTTCATGATAAGTTGTTACAGGCATTCAATGTTCCAACACCAATCTCACCACCATTACATCTTCCCTCCATCAAGTAAGCCTTTCACCCTGGGCTGAGCAAAGCCTAAGCTGAGTGACCATCAGAACCCTCCAGGGGCTCCCCATTTTACTCCCCTTCCTTCCACCTGCCAAAACCTCTCTCAAGAACATATGTCATCCTCAAAATAGATCACCTCCTGCTCCTTAAAAGCCACCAATTCCCAGAGACACCCATGACCTCGTATTATAAGTTCACTACAGGCAATGGGGGGGTGTCCAACTTTGGTTGTTCCCACTAGGCCCCCTGGAGGATTCAGGGCTCACCTTGACCTGAACCCCACTTGGGCCCAGAGACCATCCAGCCTAGCACCTTGGTGGTGCTCGGTGCACCATATAAGTTCACTCTCTGAGTGAGGAGTGATGTACATGACCTGGACGGTATCACACAGTCAAGGAGTAAAAGACGCACTGGGGTGAGCACGAGGCATAGTCTAGGGGTGAAGCAAGCAGGGTATTTGGAGGAATGACATAACGGTGGGGTGTAGTCAGGTTTTTAATGAGAAAACAGGGCAGGTGAGGGGCTTGCGCCACATAAGAGGGAAGAGATGCCACTTAGCTGCAGCATGCTAAGGGCTGCGGATATTCTGAATCGAGTGAATGAGTCAGAGGAAGGGGGTGACGCAGAATGATCTCTCATATGTGAGACTTACAGATATGCAGCCAGGGAGCCACAACCGCCAAAGGCAACAATGGGAGAATAGATCCTCACAAAGGAACTAGGGGAGACTGGAGGGGAGCAGGGACACTGGTTATGAGTGTGGTGCTGGAATTCTGTGCATAAGAAGTCATTATTAATGGTATTGTAAACTACAGTATCTCAGTCAAAAATTTAAAAAAAATAGGGGGTGGTGGGGGTTTAGGTCATACCCAGCAGCGCTCAGGGCTAACTCCTGGCTCTGCACCCAGGGATCACTTCTGGCAGATTTGGGGACCATATGGTGGGGTGGTGGGGATTGAACCTGGGTATATTGCATGCAAGGCAAATGCCCCACCTGCTGTACTATTGTGTGGTCCCTAAAAAAATAGACATTAAAAAATTAAAAAAGAATGCACACTCTCTTGTACTTGAAACCATGAAATGTAGGCAAGAAGAAACATCACAGGGCTAACATAAACCCCAGGCCAACAGGCCTGAAGGTGCCCACATGTGACATCTTTTGGGTCTCTTGTTGCCACAACCTTATTTTCAATTCAGGAGTCAGCTGAGCCTCAAGGATGTCAGAATTCATCCGGAGTTCAATGGGCCGGCGTGCCAAGAGGATGAAGCATGACTCTAGGATATGGGCCCTCTAGAGAGGTGCTTGGTTCTCACTGTGCCTCTCCAAGGCCATGGAACATCCTTAGTTGCTATAGGTGGCAGCAGCCTGGGAGACAGAGGCTGACTAATCACACCACCAGACCAGAAAGGCCTAACTAGGATGCGGGAGGGAGGAAAAGCGTGTACCAAGGGGCCATTAGGGTACATGATACTAATCCCGAGCGTGGGGTACTGTTCTGACCTACACCTACATTGTTTCATGTAACCTCACCCTCTGAGCTGCTGCCTTCTGCACCCTTGTGAAAAGGATGCAGGAATGAGGCACAGTGGCAAACCCCGGGGGTGCAAAGCTGTGGGGAGCTTCAGTCTAGGCACCTAAAGCCTGAGCCAGGGGTTCACTTCTCCAGAGTGTCGTCCACGAAGCCTCTTGGCAACACGATGTGGCCCAGTGGCTCTTCAAGCCTCAGTTCTACCTCCTGTTGGATATTCATGGGGGAATTAAAGGGCAGTAAAAAGAGTCTCCTCTTCCAAGGTGTCCTTTCTTTTTGAAATTTTCTGTCTCCTGTGTGTGCGTGTTGGGTATGTGTCCGGCAGTTATGGAGAATCTCCTGCTCATAAACTTTGCACAGGAAGTGTGATCTGACATGACTTCCTGCAGAGTTGAAGATATTCCGTATCTGAGCTGACCAAGACAGAGGCAAGCCTTATAGGGCTGCTAAGCACCAGGCATGCATGTGGCGAGTGCATATGAGGAGCTGGAGTTTCAATTATAGTGAATGTGAACTTAACCGGCAGGAGCCACATCTAGCCAGAGGCTACCGTGTTGGACACCACAGCATCTACAGGATGGTGAGGAAAAATGGGGGAGAGGAACCATTTCTAAGTTCTGTCACCCTCTTGGAGTGTGTAGAAAGGCTTGGGAAGGAGAAAAGTCAGGTAGAAATGCCAAGGACCCAACACCCTTGTTGCTTTGACCCTGGGGGACCAAATGGTCATATTAAAAAATGCCAGTGACGAGCCGGAGCAATAGCCCAGCGGGTAGGGTGTTTGCCTTGCATGCACGCCGGCCTGTGCTGGCCCAAGTTCGATCCCTGGCATCCCATATGGTCCCCGAGCACCGCCAGAGTAATTCCTGAGTGCAGAGCCAGGAATAACCCCTGAGCGCTGCTGGGTGTGACCAAAAAAGCAAAAAAAAAAAAAAAAAAGCCAGTGAGGAAGAATTTCAAGGTAAAGGGAGGTTGTTGCTTCCAGAGCAGATCCGATTAGGATACTGCACCATCTTCAAACACGTTCATATTAGTGAGCCCTATTCCCTAGTCATTTTCCAACTGGAACCCAGCACTACAATCTACAGTCTAAGTCCCTCCATACTGCCCTTGCCCAAGCCCTGGCTGGAGGAGGGAGGGAAGCCCCCCAAAGTTTCTCTGCTTCCTCCACCCCCAACTCGTGTCTCCTCTAGGGCTCTGCTTCCTGAAGCGAGGCTTCTGAGTTCGGAACTGTGTCTGTGAGGAAGGGCAGAGGCATGGAAGGGTCGTCCCTTTCCCCAGTAGGGCCGACACTCTGGCTTCTGGTCCACGGGGAGAGTTCTAGCAATCCGGGACTGGCACCTGGGAGAAGAGTAAGAAGAGATGATCAATCTACAGGAGGAAATGCCCGATGACCCCAACAGGCGAACTACTGGGGATGACAGGCGGCGTGCTCCATTGACCATGTCCTGTGGCCACGGTGACAACATGACGCAGAAAGTGAGGCCTTATGAGAAGCACTGTTCCTTGTGATGCTGGATGTAGCACTTCTTCCTTTTTTTTTTTTTTAAATTTTCCCCCTTCCAATTCCCAGATTTGTGTTATCTGCAGTGGCTTTGTGGGAAGCCAATCATCAGGGAAATTCAGTTACTCTGCCTTTAAAATGGTGAATTATTTTTTCATTATCTCAACTGTTCTTTAAAGTGTGATTAAGCCATTATCAGATTTAAATGTTTGTGGGATTTCAATGTATTACTAGATTACTGGGAAAGATTAAATTGAATTTACTGCATTAAAACGTCCGAGAATAGATTAAACAATATTACAGACCAGGATTGACTTTGGAGATCCCAGAGATTTACAAGTGGCCCAGCTTGCTGTGCTCAGGAAAGGCACTCAAGGAGAGCGCGGTTTATAAGGATATATGCAAATAGAGGTTAATAATCATTTCCACTGATGAAGAGGTGGGAAACTTCCACAAAATTAAATTAAGAGGCTAGCAAGAGTTACTCCCTAAGGAAAACACTTAAATCACGGTTTTTATTAAATGGATTATTCATCAATAGTAGAGAAATTAATTATCATCATATGCACCTAAGCGAGGCGATGCAAGAAAAAAAAAGTTGGGCGACAACCTCCCACCCTGGCAGGCATCCACCTCTCTAAAAAGCTGCTAATTTGCCATTGGTCTGGGAGAACTCCGCGACTTTATTTCTATTTATCTGGAAAATGGAGGCCCAGAGTGAAGGTAATGCAAATTATAAGTAGGAAGGAATCATTGCTCTACTGTCCAGGCGTTCAGGGCAGTTAAGTCCTGTGCACGGAAAGACTCTCCCCCTGCCCCATACCTGGTTTCGCACCTTGTGCCTGGCCCCTTCTCCTGTGCCTGGCCCCACTCCCTGGACCTGGCTCCTCCTCCTGTGCCTGGTCCCTTCCCGTGTATGGCCTCACCCGCTGTACTTGGCCCTACTCCCTGCACCTCATTCCTCCCCTGGTGCCTGGCCCCACCCCTTGCGCCTGGCCCCTCCCTTGCGTCTGGCCCCAACCCCTGTACCTGGCTGTTCCTCTTGTGCCTGGAGCCTCCCCAAGCATAGGTCCTCAAGCCCCCTCCCCCATACACTCACATACCCTACCCTGGTAAGGATCGTCCCTTGTCCTGACTCCAGCCTCTACTCATGGGTTCTCTCCTTTGTGTATGGCTCCTCCTGCTCCATTTTCCATGACCCTTCTCTGGCCCTGGTCCCCCCACCCCCTCCTCCATCCACACTGAGCCAGGGTCCTTCCCTCTTGATGTGTTCGCCTGGCCCCCGCCTTCCCTCTGTGCAGGCGTCTCTAAATCAACTGAAAGTGGATGTACCCACCATTTATCTTCAGTGGACAACTCCAGAGATTCTTTAAAGTGAACTATCTGGCCCTATTCCCCAGACGGATGGTGAGAAGGGTCCTAACTAAGCGGCATCACCTTCTCTGGGAATTATTAATGGTGAGGGAACCCATGGGAAAACATACTTCAACTTTACACCTATTTTCTCCTGTGCTTAATTGCCACACCGGCATCCTCGGCACTCAATCCGCAGTACATTACACATAACATTCCAATATATCTTCAGCCCTCCGCATCAGGCCCTGATAATAGCGCCTGTTAACATGCACTAAGTACTATTATGGAGCACATCACTTCATAAATAATAAGATTAGCTGACCTCAGGGCCCCAAGAAGAGTAATGTGTTTAAATGTTCTCATTATTTATTTAAAACAAAATTAAAGCAACAGAAGCTGCTTTTGACAATCCTCTTAGCATAAATATTAAACTATTTGCACCAATAAAACCCCGTCACAAGCACCAGAGAAGGGAGACAGCAGGGCACGCACTACTTAATAACAGGTCTTGGGGACGCTGCAGTAGCTGTCGTGGTTGGAAGGATGCAGCTCCAGTTCTAGAACAGTCTCTAAATCACATGACAGGAATGGGGGGGAGGCAGAAGGAAGGAGAATTAATTAATATTCAAGAGAAGCAGCACTAATTACCAAGGAACTGCAAGGCTCTTTCAGCTGTGCTCTCTCTCAGCCTTGGAACCCGACGCTCGATTTACTAGGGAGGGAAAGTTATTCCAAAGTGCGCCTTCCGGACTCGCTGAGCACAAATGATCTGTGCACATTATTCCACATGCAGATAAAGGGGCTGTGATAAGTGTCGATTCACCTCACATATCATAAGGTTTGTTAAAAAAGAGGTGATTTTCACCTGTCAGATGGGTGTGTCCTCTCATTTGGAGAAAGTATTAAAGATATTAAAACCTGCTTAGCCCTGGGATGAACCCAGAGCCACGGCCGAGCTTGGCAAGCTACCCGTGGTGTATTCGATATGCCAAAAACAGTAACAATAATGGACCTCATTCCCAAGGAATGGAATTACTGGCACCCACTCGAGCAAATCGATGAATGGGAAGACAAGTGACAAGTGACAAGAGAATGCTTGGTAGATATGTCCTAAGCCCACTAGATTTTTAGGGGCCCAGCTGCCCGGGATGCTTGGCCACTGTTCTGCTCATGAAAAGAGCGGTTGTGATGGGAAGTGGCGACGGTCCCCGAGGCCCTGAGACTGTGGCCGGCCACTGTTGCCTTGGATTGTCACTGCTCCAGCACGCATTGGCCTCTTCAGGGCCTTTAATTCCCATCATCCAAAGCTGCCTCAGAACCGCGATTGCCCCGTGCTCCTTACAGAGTTCCCAATGGCATCTGAGGGGGACCAGCAGAGGAATGCTGCTTGAAGGGGTTCATTTATTTGCGAGAAACGACGGTTACCACCCCTTCCAGTGATACTGTCTGGTTCAGCAGGGGGTCAGATGTCTGACTGGGGTCTCAGAAATTTCCAGAAGGCACACAGCACTTTGGACTTTGGTTTCTCTAGCTCAGATCACTCACCCTTCTTCTGTGGTCTGTCACCTCAGATACAGAAGGACATAGAGGTCAGGCAATGGCTCTCTCAATGGTCAAGAGCTGCTTCCTGGGGCATGACACTAAGCCACTCTGAACCTCACTCTCTGGACTACCGCGGGAATAAGATGATGAGAACCGCACTCCCTTGCTTGCTGAGGACAGGAATAAGCTGAGCAAAGTGTTTAGACAGTCCTTGGCTAACTCACTGATATGAAATGTTCTGATTACCATCACTAATGATACTTTGGAGCTGAGGGAGAGAGAAAAGGTGTCTGTGGTACCCGGGGCCCTCCCTGCCCTTCCCGCTCAGAGTGGGTGGCCTCTGGCCTGGCTCTTCCTAGGGGAAGCTCTGGAGACACAGAAGCTGCTCTTTCTGGCTGGAATCAAATCGAGCCTGCGGCTGAATCCTCTCACAATGTGACGTTCCAGGAGGCAGAGGCTGATGCTTTCAAGCTGCTACAATTTCCCAGTGACAGAAGAAAATGTTCTGATTCAGAAAGACTCAGCAGTTATTCCTGAAGACCCGGAATTAATAAAAGGCACTGTCGTCAGGTTTTATAAGCACCAGCTGATTTGACATTTACAGGAAATAAAGTGGGATCGTTTCTCAGCACAGACTCATCGGTCCTTTGCCAAGTAAAGGGCCCTAGGTTGTCTTAAGAAGTGTTGGAGGAATACTGACGGCGGTGAGCACCGGTTGTTCTTGGCTCCCAAGAAGATTCTAGTTTTCCCTTGACTCATATTTAGCCACATAGTTGGGTAGGACAGTCACAGTTAGTGAAGAGCAGTGACTCCCTTAAGCTAATCAGTTCATCCCACTCTCCCAGCACCAGGGAAGGACCCCAACCCACCTGCTGGAGAGTGGGCATGAGAGAGAAGAAATCAGGATCTGGATGGTGATTTGGTGAGCAGCAAGGTCTGAATAGCTCGACCAAACAAAGATAGGCACCGTATAGACTTTCTCATTGGCTGAGGTTTCTCCGTTGCGAGGGTCTGGGCTGGTAGGGTGGCAACGCTTCCTCTCTCTTACGTACATACTGTCTTCTGTAACATCTGTGACCAGGCCCTCATCTGCCGAGGGTCCTGATGGCCCCCTTCCCGGCCTGGATGCTGTTGGTGGTACAGTGTAGTGTGTGCAGAGATCATCTGGGTAGGAAAGAATCAAAACACTCCTTTTGTTTGGGGTGGAAATCATATTTTACTCTTGGGGGGGGGGGGGGGATTTCTACTTCCAAATAAGGATATTGTTAGTAATGTCATCCACATAGACCTTTGGATGGAAATAAGCCAATTTTAATGATTGGGGATGGATGATCTTTCTAAATAAATGTTGAAAAATATTCCCTGAACTCAGTGTTCCCAACGATGGCAGACGATTCCAGTCCCTGCTGAATCCAGCTAAAGAGTCAGCCTCTCCTTTAATCCTGCTCTTCTTGTCCCCATTCTGAAGAAACACATCATTTAAGTCTGCTGGATTTTGTATGGGCCATGTGGAATGCTCATAGCTTGCTCCTGGCTCTGTGCTCATGAATCACTCCTGGTGGAGGCTTAGGAGTGCTGAGATAGGAACCAGGTTGGCCTGTGCTATGCAAGCACCCTAGCCAAGTGCTTCTCCTCTCTCTCTCTCTCTCTCTCTCTCTCTCTCTCTCTCTCTCTCTCCATCCCCAGAAACCCCCTATTGTAAATACATTTTGGGTGAGGAATAAACCAGGCTCTACTTAAGCCCTGTCCTTTAAGGAAGCCATGAAAATTGAATTAAAGAAAATAATATATGTTTTAATCTCTCTCCCAAGTTTACTTTATTTCCACTCAAATGAGTCCCTCCCGGAACTCATGCTGCTTAAGAATGGTTCTCCATGAATGACCTACTGACGTAACAGGAAGCAGCTGAAAGGTGCCACCCCTGGCTGGCTATGAGCAGATGTCCAGAGGTCCCTGTCTCCCCAGAACAGGTGTAACTCATTCAGGACCTCCTGACTGATGGTTTCCCCCTTGGGAAACACATTTGGATTGGTCAAGCTTGCAGCTACATTAGTGAACATTGGTCAGCGTGCTAAAATTAACCACTTTACTAAAGTGTGTGTTAATTATGGGTATGCAAGCGGTCAATAAAAGGTTAATGCAAAAAGTCAAAGGATAAATTTCTTCCCTTATTGCATCACTTCACAGACTAAATGACTAACATTATACTTTGTGTTTTTAATCAATAGGTTTTACAGTAATGTGCTGGCCATTGATTTAAAAAAACATATACGGTCTTCCTCCTGGTCCCTAAATTTTGCAACAAATAAGGAAGGACAGGTAACATTACCATTACCCTTGATGAAAGAATAAGGAGATATTTCAGGAGAAAGGGTTTCTGCTAAAAGATTCACTATGATACATAGCTTAAATAAAATAAAAAGAGTGCCCCCAAATGAGAATGTAATGGAGAATGTGACCCAGCCCAGGGCTGATGAGAAGTCCAGAAAGACCGAAGAGTTACGAGAGATTTCCTTAATGGGAAGGAAGAGAGCAACTCCTAATTAAAATACTGCACCGGGCAGTTACAGAAGGTTAACCCAAAGGTAAGTGGCAGAACAAGACTGTGCAGAACCTGAACATCGGGGCTGGCTGTCCTAACCAAGAAAGTCCATCTTTTTTCCTGATTTTCCATCTGGACAAAAAAAAGTGCCTGGTTCCGACCACTTAATGATTCTTGACAAATACAAATATTCTGGACATTGCAAACCGTATTAGGATGAAGAAGGGAGTAAAAAATTCCAACTCCTTCCCCCAACTTTCTGGAAGACATTTTTTAATTTGTTTTGGGCCACATGCAGTGGTGGTCCTACTTCCAGTCCAGTTTGGTGGATACTCAGGGTACCAGACGGTACAGTGGGGCCCTGCAGCGTGAGGATTGAACCCAGCCTCCTGCAAGTAAAGTCTGTGTTGCGACTCGCTGAGCTCTCTCTCACAGAAGGACTATGATGATGACAAAGGAATGACAATTATTTTTCTTTTCTAATGATGGTGGGGTTCTTAGAGCACAAGAATCTCCAGCCCACAGGAGTAAGAGACATGTATTCATCTTGAAGAGCACAAATTGGTTCTAATTCTATTCCTGGAGTGATAGTAAGAAAAATCTTTCAGCCTTAGTTTACTTGGCTGTTACATGAAGTCAATACCTTTTTATTTATTTATTTTTATTTTTTGCTTCACTGGACTATGTGAAGAGATAAATCAATAACAAATATCAAACCCCTTTAATCTATGTAAAGTATCACACAAATGTCTGCATTCCCCTTCAATATTCCTTTCCAAGAAGTACAGACACAGGGCATTTTTAAAATACAGCTGATGGTGCAACACAGCCCATGGGACCTGTCTAAAAAAAAAAAAGAAAGAAATCCTGCTCTAAAAGATGAGAGAAACTAGTTACTGATGTCACCAGAAAATATCTAATAACTAAAGAGAGTGTGTGCTTCATGTCAGAGTTTTCTTGGGTCTTCAAGTTAGATTTTGTTGCTACTGTTTGTTCTGGGACCACATCTAGAGCTTACTTCTGGCTCTGCACTCAGGAATTACTCTTGGCAGGGCTTGGGAAACCATTTGGGTGCCGGGGTTTGAACCCGGGTCCTCCACATGCAAGGCAAACACCCTACCTGATGTACTATGGCTCCAGCCATGGACCATCAATTTAGAATGAAAAACTGACAGTGGGTCCACGATGCCAAACAGCAGTCCATCTGAGGGCACCGGCCATGTCAGAGCACATCTCTTAACACAACCAAAGGAGTGATCCTCACTCCTGTAGAAAACACATGGCGCACACCAGCAACACAGGTAACCTGCATGCTGCCCGGCATCAACATGGAAACATCGGGATAAAATGAGAGAAGGGGTAATAAGCTCTCAGGGGCCTTATGCGTTGGAGGGAGCGCAAGGCCCAAACGGACCTGAAGGTCTCGGTTCTCAGTCTCTCCAGGCCCATCTGAGGCCCACCAGCTACACGCACAGAGGGTCTGCTAGGGGATGCGGTACTGGAATTATGTCCATGAGAGTCACTATTAATAGAATTATAAACCAAAAACATATATTTACAGGATACATATTTAAAAATCAAATAGCAAGGAACCTATTAGAATCCCATACATTGCTAGTGAAGGAACTGGTATTATTGGAACTGTGTACACCTGAAAATCACAAATTATTTTGTAACTTTGTAATTCACAGTGATTCTAAAAATAATTTTTTTTTTTTTTTTTTTTTGGGTCACACCCAGCAATGCTCAGGGTTACTCCTGGATCTGCACTCAGGAATTACTCCTGGCAGTGCTCAAGGGACCATATGGGATGCTGGGGATAGAACCCTGGCCGGCATGGGCCGGCCACATGCAAGGCAAACGCCCTACCCGCTGGGCTATCGCTCTGGCCCCTACACTTCACTTTAACCATGCATAAGAGACTACCCCATTGTGCTATTTTTCACGGCCTCACTACGCTTTGATCCAAAGACGATCTCCATCAGCAAGAAGAGGAAGCAAGGCTTATAATCAGTCTCCCTGGACACTCCAAGTCCTTTGAAAAGAGAAGAGTGAGTTAATGAATTTATAATTTGTCCGCTGGAACTTTTTTTTCACTGCCACCATGGCACTATGGACAACGTGCAAATGAATGGGCGCCCTGTCGTATCTATCATAATGGGCCACTTGGACAAAGGCGGGTCCTATAAAATCAGCTAGTTAAATTTGTCTAACTCAGTTTACCTATTGCAGAACCACGAAGCAAAACCTATTTCTAAGTGACTTTCAACAAAAGACACCTTCACTTTCTCTTTGAAAGGCTTTTAACCTCTTGCCTCTGTACCACACGTTAATGTTTCCAGATCAGTAAAGTCAACACACATCAGAGTGAGGGACAGCCATGGGTCAGCTTTTATGGCTTTTTTAGTGGGGAGGGGTTTAAGGCTTGGTGGTAGTGGTGGTGGGGGCGGAGTGTCAATATCTTTTAGCAGGTAGTATCATTTAACCATGAATACTTGTGAAGCTAAGCTTGACTTAACTTCTAGTTGTTTGAGAATCTACTTCTGGGCCTCACACTTCAGGGAAGAAGTGAAAAGCCCAACACAAGAGAGTCTATTAAGGTGCTTTAAAGGCCAAATAGCTCCCAAATGCTTTGAACACCAGGACACGCCACCAGCCACCTGGATAATCAGCCATTTTTCAAGGATTCATTGTTCCACCCAACACAGATAACCCTGCTGCCTGGATCTTAGTCAATCCACCTATTACAGAGAACTGACCGTGCAGGTCCATTGCTCTACTCTTGGAGAGAAGATGAGAATGCCCAGCCATAGACATGGCTTGTGTTTTCCACATCAGTTTCAAAAGCCAAAATGGCAATTTCTATATAAACTTGAAGTGAGGTGCAAAGTCCCTGGGCATTCTGCGAGACCTCCAAGTGCCTCCTACTGACCAGCGGCTGAAGAGACAAGGTAGAAAGAGCTTCTTGCTGTGCTCAGGGATACTTTCTGCTCAGGGATCGGCTCAAAGGTATCACCACCTTTTCTTTCTGGGTCTGGTGGGGAATTGGCCTCTTTTCTTCTATTGCTAATATCTGCTTACTGCTTCTGGACTTCTTCCCAGCCCATAATGACAGAGTATAATTATACTTTGTCATCCCTACCACATCTCCAGATCCCTATGAATCCTCTTCTAAGTTTTTCAGAGGTTTCTGCTGACATGGGAGACAGCAGAAGAAACTCATTCTGGTACCGACATTCCTCCAATCACATCTCTGAGACCAAAAGAATAGCAATAAAGCTGCTCAATACATTAATCATCAAATAATAAATACCCACTCCTGGGCACTGTCTAGGTCTGTCTCCTATTTAAATGTTTGACTTTAAGGTAGAAATTGGGGCCCAGAAGATGAACTAACTTGCCTGAGATTTCACAGTCAAAGAATAGAGTCAGGGGTTGGGCCAAAAGTATCTGACTCAAATTGCAATCTTTTGTACAGTTCCAAGAGAATCACTGGCACTGGACAAAAATGAAGTTTTCTAAGGGTATGTAGTCTCAAGATGAACTCTCCAGAAGATCCTGGCAATCCATATTTTCACAAGTGACTTTTTGGGTCAGGTCCGTTTGTGAAAACACTGCACAGTGTTAAGTTAGCTTGCCACAAACGCCAAGCTACCTGATGCCAATTTCAATGGCATTGCTACAAGTGCTGAGGTTAGAGTATGCGTGGGTATTGTAAAGAACTCATAATAGATTCATATCAATTTTAGAGACTCTCGGTTCAACTTCTGCAGGCCTGTAATCAGGTCTCCTAAGCAGGCAACTGGTGTCTTCCCAAGGTCCATCCAATAGGTGGAAAAAAAAATTTCCTTAGTCGGTCCCTTACCTCCGGGCCTCTGATAGGCTCTTGTAAGCACTTAATATGTGAGACTGCTTGGCCCACCACTGGAGTGTAAACCCAGGAGGTGGAGGGTTGAGAACAATTTTGTCCCCAGGTTCATTTGTCGGCCTGTCAGTTACATAATGCTGGTGATGAATGGCCTACCTTGACAGCTGAACATTTAGGAACTGCTGACCTTTGATCTCTGGTCACATGATAGGGTCACCTGAAACTGGCATGACTTCTACCTGCCTGAGGGTAACAATATAAAGGTCAAATAGGCTGGACGATTATATGTATCAAGTCTGAGGCAGCCTGGTTAGGAGCTTTAAGAGAAGCGGGTTGGGTTCCCTGGCACACAAAGCTATGGAACCACTGCAGAAATGTGCTCCACAAAAGATATACAATTTCAAAGCAGTCTAGAGTAACTTTCCTTGCAAGGGAATAGAATGAACTCATTATTTTTAAAGGGCAACAATGAAAACAAACACTTTGGAAGAAAATATATTCTGCCAGTGACTCTGCCATTGGGAGGGAAAGGATGCCAGCATATGACTTAATGAGTGATATTAATGCTATACCTGCAACATGGCAGAAGGTCCAATTTTGATGCAATTACTGGAACAAAATCCCCACCGGGTAGTATCAAGTCCTCTTTTCAGCCATAGAATATGGTCTCTCTGCTGTCCTCTGTCAGCACAGTAGCCCACAAAGGACCATGATTGACAAAAGATAACACTTTCCAAATTTCATGGCTTCCCTGTTGCCTGAAACTTTAGTCAAGTTTGTATGGGGGTAGTCTCAAACTTCAGAAAGATTCCAGAATAACTTATGATCAGAAATACAAGGCGGCTGTGGCTCAGGGAGGCTCTCTGAATGTTAGGGAAAACAATCTTCCACCAAACATTCCTACCTGCAAATCTGAAAACTTTTATTTTTGACTGTTTGATTAATTTCCATTGATTGAGAATCAGATAATAGCAGCCAAATAGGTAACAAATAAAGCCACAAAGATGAAGAACTAAAAGGCCCACATCATTGATTTCCAGGATCTAGAAATGTCACGACCATGGAAGGAGATATTACACAGAAATCTGAGTTACATCAAGAGCCTATTTTCAAAATATGATTTTCCCCTGCAAAGTCAAAGACTGACAGACAGACAGCCACTGGAGTTTAATCCACTCAGACTCTTGAGAGATGAGCAAAGCAAAGGACAATGGCTTCCAGAATAAAAGGCCAGCTGTTCTGACTTTGGAATGCTCATTTAGGTTGTAAGCTGTGAAATAAATTTGAGTTGATGGTTTCCCCATCTGCTCACCTGTCAGTCTATTTCCACTGTACTGCCTGCCTTCAGAAATACTTCTGTGTAACCTGCTTAATTGGTCTTTGCATGCTGAGAAACATCTCCTAAGTTTATTTCAACTTCATTCAGAACATGAGGTTACTGAGCCTTTGTTTCTCTTCTCTAAGAATAGTCACTAACAGGTCAAGAGAACACTCAGTGTATTATAGCCCAATCCCAATAGTGTGGATGATTCCAACTCAGAAAAAAATGGTGGGTCAAATAAAATGCCAATTTATCAAGGTCATACCAGTTTCCAGATGGATTTTTCTACTGGTTTTATATAGCTTAGTAACAGTCAAACTCCTTATAACCACCCACAAATCCCCACCAGATCTGCTCCTTCCTTACCAGTTTTGCTGGCCTTCTCTCCTTGCCTCATTGCTCACTTTACTCCAGTCATATTAATTTATTTGCTCTTCCCTGAACAAAGGACAGCCAGCCATTACAGTGTCTGCTGGTTCTTCTTAGCAAAAGATTCTTTTCCCTTAGGGAAATGCATCTCCCTACTCCTCCCTTAATGCCAGCACTCCCCACCCCTGTTCACCACGACTTTTCTTCATGATACTTGCTACCACTTTGTGTGTGTATGTGTGTGTGTGTGTGTGTGTGTATGTTAGGCTTCCTAAAAGGAATTTCACTGTTCTGTTCACTGCTATACCTACAACAGAGTCTGACACTTTCAAACAAAGCTCAAATAAAATGAACAATAAAATCAAATGCACAAAGCAACTTACCCATGACTGGTGACCCTTTAAACAGGAACTAATTCCCTTGCTAACAATTTTATAGTAATAATTAAAAAGTATGGGGCACAATCAATGGAGAAATAGAAACACTATCATTATCCATTGGCAAGATGCTCTGTAGGAAGAACAATGGCCTAAAAAATTCAAGCCCCAATTCTGCCACTACCTCATAGTGACCTTGGGCTAAACCTTGACTTAATATTGTCCAGCACTAGGCAGATCTGTAAGAGATGGGTTGGGTTAGACAATCCCTTAGGTTCTATGCATCTCTACAAAGTGGTGATTTTATGCATAACCACTGTAGTTCTCTTCCCCATATCTTATGTCATGTGCTCCCCCATTACATGGGTAGGAAAGTTAGGCAGGAGAGGAGGATGGAAAGGAGGTATGGAGTCACAGGGCTAGAAAGGCCAGGGGGCCAGTAAGCTACAAGTAGGTAATAAAACTCAGGTCATTCGCCAGTCCAGCATTTTCCTACTACACTGGACTTCCTCTACTGGCAGATGGGAAGTACTACTACCTGCTGTTACTCTGATTTAAGACTATTTTTGTAGGCAAGTTCTCATTTCTTCAAGAGGACTTAGATGTGTATGCATCAATGTTGATTATCTGGGGCACAACTCACTCTGCCCAAATAATCCAGGGGTTCTTGAAGCTTTTGTTTTATCCCAAAATGAGATACACAAAATCACTGCATTAGCCTATGGATGTTCTAAAGAACAGATTTGTATTTTGGTGCAGCTCTGCAGTGGAAGGGAAACAGTCTGAGCAACTGTGGCATAGGGCCGCTGTGCTAACAAGGCCCATGAAATCTACAGATGTTAGAAACACCTTATTTTGCATTTTTTACCCTTAGAAACGAAATGACACATTTTTTTTTGAAGCTAACATTTATAAACTAAAATTGCTCTGGCCATATAAATATCAATGCTCCTAGGTTCAGTGATCAAGAAAGAAGACAAGCCAATGTAGCTAACCCAGCGGTGGCCTACCGCTAAAGCTGAAACTTGAACAGAAAGGAGGCGGTTATTTCTGGGTGGCTGAGTGGCTATGTGTTCATTCATTCCACAAATATTTACTAGGATCTAGAGCTACAGTGGTGAGCTAATCAAAGTCCCAGGTTCCATGGAGGCTATATGCTGATGGAGACAATAAACATGTATCACATAAGCGGCATTTATCTGCCAGCAAGAGGGATTAGGAACAAGAATGGCTGAAGATGGAAGTTTATTTTTCTTTGACATCAAAGAAGTCTGAGGTCACCCGAGAGCAGCCCCCAGACGCCCAGGACCCAGGCTGCTGCCTCTTCATGTTGGCTCTGCTGTTCTTCACAGGCGGCTGCCCTCCATGAGGTCACCTCCTGAGCCAGGGTGCCCCAGCCACCAGCTCTTGAGTTCTGGGCGGGAGCAGAAGGGGTGTGGGTAAAATATGCCCTGCTGCCTCTTTCTTTTTTTTTTTTTGCTTTTTGGGTCACACCCGGCGATGTTCAGGGGTTACTCCTGGCTCTGCACTCAGGGAATTACTCCTGCCGGTGCTCGGGGGACCATATGGGATACTGGGAATTGAACCCAGGTTGGCACAGGCTGGCCGCGTGCAAGGCAAATGCCCTACCCGCTGTGCTATCGCTCCGGCCCCATGCTGCCTCTTTCTAAGGCAGCTAGTGACCTCTCCTCTGATCACTGACTGAAACTCAGGGCAGAAGACAAGGCAGGTGAGTGAGCGAGCGAGAGAGAGTGAGAGTGAGTGAGTGTGTGTGTGTGTGTGTGTGTGTGTTGGAAATGATTCAAGTGGACACTTCCTTTCACAAAGCTGAGATTCTTTAAAAAATTTTTTTTAATTAAAATCACCGTAAGATATACAATTACAAAGAGGTTCATGTTTGAGTTTCAGTCATACAGTGTTCCAGCATCCATCCCTCCACCAGTGCACATTTCCCACTACCAAAGTCCCCTGATTCCTTCTCCTCTACCCCAGGCTGCCTCTATGGCAGGCACTTTTTCTCTCTCTCTCTCTCTCTCTCTCTCTCTCTCTCTCTCTCTCTCTCTCTCTCACTCTCTCTCTCTCTCTTCCTTCTCTTACACATAGTGGCTTGCAATACATACATTTAGGGGTTATTATGTATATCCCTTTGCCTACATTCAATGCTCAGTTCTAGGCTGGTATTATCATTTCCAACAATTATTAGTACACTGTTCCTTTCTCTGTCTTACCTAACCTCTGACTCCCACACACTTCTTAACTGAGGAAAAGAGAAAGGAATATTTTCGATCACATGCTGTGAAAAAACAAATTGCTAGAACGATTTTTTCTGCTAGTGGTTGATACTCCTGGAACAAATCCAGAAGGGACATGAATAAGTTAAAATGGGGATCATTATGGTGAGTGGCGCCGGCAAAGGCACCTGGTGAGGAAGGAGCATTTTATTTGTTATTAGTTTATCTCGAGCGGGCACCAGTAACATTTCCATTCATGCCTATTGCTTGTGTAGCCCTAGGGCATCTGCTCGATACAGGAACACAAAGAGCCTCAAACCATTCGGTCAGGTCATGGGAATGAGGTCCATCATCGCTACTGTACTTGGCATATTGAATATGACATGGGTGGCTTGCCAGGCTCTGCCGTGCGTTACTGGTGCCCGCTTGAGCAAATCGATGATCAACGGGAAGACAAGTGCTACAAGTGATACCAGTGATTAGTTTATCTATTTTGGTTTGTGGGCCACATCTCATGCTGGACATGTAATGCAATTTGGAGATGACCGCTGGGCTAGAGCTGTTACCGACTGGATCCCACGGGATGTCAAAAGATCACGTGGCTGCCCACCCACAAGATGGTTAGACTTCCTTGTCAAGACCCTGAAGGAACGGTTTGAGGCTCTTCATATTCCTGAATCAACCAGATGCCATTGGGATGCATTGGCACATGATAGGGTCCAATGGAAATGTTACTGGCGCCCGCTCGAGCAAATCGATAAATAACAGGATTCAAGTGATCAAGTGATCTCATGATGTTTAGGGCTTTACACCTGGCTCTGTGCCTCGAAGATGACTCTTGGTGGTATTTGGGAGGTTTTTATGGAGACCCAACCTGGGTTAACCAACTGCAAGGCAAGCGCCCTTCCACTGAACTATTCCTCTGGCTCAGAAGCATTTAAGGCACAAGGTAGGCATGGTCAAGAGACAGCCTGGAGGCCAAAATGGTGGAAAAAAGGTAAAAATGAAGGGAGGAAATGGGGCCCCAAAAAGTGCAGGGACCTAGAAGCCACTGACTTTATTTATTGAGATGGATAAGCAGGGCTTGGAGCAGGAAAGTGATTGAAGCTTACAGCTCAGGTTTCTGGAGAAAGCATCAGACTGTTAGCAACTGTGCCTTTTTTTGAGAGTTTGGATCTGTTATGTCCAAACTCAGTATTGGATTATACCACAGAGCAGACTCCCTAGGCCTCTTTTCTGCCTTTTCGACCACTCACTCCCTGGCTGGGCTGGGAGGCAGGAGGGGGCCTCCGAACCTCAATGTCCTGCTGGCGTAGATGCTCTGGTCCCCTTTGGCTAGAAGAGAAAGAGAGAAAGGAAGACACCATCTTGAGCTGCCATGAGTTTTCCACATTCACCACATGTGTATCTTCAAAACTCAACTCATCCCATTTCTGCTGCTCTTCCCTTGAGGGCGGTGGATTTGGGCCCAGGAGGCTGAGGAGGAAGGAAAGGGAACCCTATTGGCATGGGGGAGCCATGGAAGGCTGGTGGGCTCCTGAGTCCGTACTGGCTTTGCTTCTGTGCTGACCTGATTGGAAAGGGGCTTTCCTAGACAGCCCTTTCACAGCAGACAGCTCAGGGCCTCTGATCCAGCTGTTTGGCTGCTGCTACCTTGAGGATGCCGTATCACCTCCATACTTGGGTTAACTGGATGGGCTTATTAATTCATCATCACAACCACAAGTTCCCCACCTGGACCTCTCTGAGGCAAGGGCAAGTGGGGAGAGAAGAGTCATTATCGATATATTGCTGATAGCCTTGGACTTGCTGGTCTTGGGGGTCAGGGAAAAGTCTCCAGTTCTGGAGTATTGAAGTAGATCCCTGCCTGTCGTGGGTGGTCTCATTCTTCCAATATCTCTGGTTGCTTACAAAGGGGAGTGACCTGGGGAAGGGTGCTGAGCAGCATTTTCTCATCTGTTAAGCCCAGAGAGCCTCAGAGCTTAGGAGTCACATTTGGTAAATGTTCTGACTACCTCGTGTGCAAGTTCCTGGCTCCCAGAAGAAGATTCCTTCCAAGGGGAGAATGAATGACACCATGTTCCTCTCATGTGAAGTCAGTACGTGTGTGCACATGCATTTGTATGAATGTGTGTGTGTCTGTGTGAAGCACGGCGTGTCCATGGTGTGTGTAAGACAAGAGTGTCCCTTTGCTTGAGAGACACTCATAGGCCCTCCCTGCGATCTTGGGCACTTTGTCATTTGCCAAAAAATCCAGAAGGTCATAAGGAATCAAAGGACGACATCTGCTTGTGCAGAATGTCATTATAGAGGAGTCTGGGAACCAGAGACCTGTTACAAGTCACCTTTCGGGCTTCTGAAAACAGGCCGATTAGTGGGCAGGCTGGGCTCCTCGTGGAGTCTTACAGGAGTGGGGTCAGCCGGGAAGGGCCGGGCTCAGGCGTGAGTGGGACAGAACCGCCAGGACGTGATTAGCCATGGTAACCCTCCTGCCCTTGCGGCCCACTCTGCCGGGCAGCCTGGCTTCTGAGCAGACTGTTAAGTTTGAATTTACACTTTTTGGAAGAAGGTTTCTGCAGTCAAGACCACCTGGGAGTTGGCACCGAATACCTTGCTGAGAGGCCCATTATGCTTTCTCTGCAGCACAGTGGATGGGTTAGCTCAAGGGAGACCATCAAACCTAGGAAAGTGGCTCTTCTCATTCAAACAGTGCCTGGAAGCCAGAGATAGACTTGCAAGGTCCTAGTGCCCTAAGATGCCTACCTGGCGGCTACAAGGCTGGGGTGGTCATACCAGCATTGGCCTGGTCCTGTGATGAGACAAGTGGGCCCAGGTTAGGTTGGCAGAAAACAGTTTTGCGCTGGCCTATGACACAAAGTAAGCCATGAATTCTGGCTTTCAGCATGGGGGTAAGAAAGAGAGAAAAGCATTTGCCAACACAACTACTTCTAAGGAGAAAGTTTGTATGTTGTCTCCTGGCTGGATCACGGACTTCCTGTGTGACACAGAAGCACTGCAGCATTGCATTCTCTGGGGTGAAAAGGGGCGGGAGGGAGCGGGAGGAGAGACAGTGTCTCCAAAGCCCAATTTTACTTTCTTTACACTTTTTAGTGAGGGCTGACCATGTGAAAGGCCTCGGGGAGGTTCTTTTGGGAGGCTGGCAGATAGACTAGAAGCAATTTAATTGGCTCCAAGCTAATGTCCTTTTCCAGTTGGTCTTGTGTAAGCACCTGGGAGTTATGGCCACTAACTTGAAATGATTTATAAAGTTCTTTCCCAGGAGAAAGGTCTTTGGACAGGCAGCGAGTGAGTCTGTGAATTATTTCTCCTGAGTGGGCCTGGTGCTTGTGAGAAGGCGCAGGTTCAACTGTAAAGAAGCTGAAGCTCTCCCCAAAGGGAAGAAATTCTCATTTTTCAGCCAGGCAAATCTTTGACAGCAATGCTAGCTCTCCTAGACTTGCAATCTGACAGAATCCCTGCTTTAAGGAGCTAATCTAAAGTCATAGGCTCTTAGTCATTAAAAACAAACAAACAAAACAACTACTAAGGGTTTGGGTTGCTCGTAAGTGGTGCTCAGTGGATCCAGGGGGTTGCTCCTAGAGATATTTGGCAAACTGGGGCGATGGTTGAATGCTAGAGCCCAAGGATGTGGTGCTGATCAGGCCCTACATACCAGGAGCCACCAGGGTCTTTAGGGCAGGGGGCCTTTAGCACCACCCTGGTGCTGCTCGGGTGCCTTATGGTGCTGGGGTTCAAACAGGGATTCTGAGTTTGCGCAGTAGGCGTCTCTCTGGTATTTCCCCATCCCACATTCTCCCCAGTGTAAAGGTGGCGTGAGCAGCCTAGCTCAGTCCAATGTACCATCAGGTGAGAGAAGCCAGGCCACAGGAGCCCAGATTCCCTGTAGGCTGGTTGCTGTCTCTTCTTTAATGTGGTCTTTACTAGCAGCTAACACTGCCTGAGCCGTGCCTTTGTGTGCCTTTGTAAGCACCTTACTCATGTGATCTCAATAAACTGCATGATGTTGGTATTCTCCCTGGCCTTACAGATGGGTACGCTGAGACACTAAATCATTTCTAAGGAAAGACAGTGAGAGAATCACCCAAGCTAGGAACCCACACCTGTCTGTCCATCCTCCAATCTCTTTGTCTTGTTATAGAAACAACATATTTAAGGTCATACACCTGAAGTCTTAAATCCAATGATATTGCAGGTTCATAACATAAAAGTGATGCTTTTCCTCTCTCATACATCCTACCCCAAGCTTCTCACGGTGCTCCCCACTTAAGTATCCTTACAAATATGCACACGCCACTGTTTTCGGTTGATCAACTTCAGACAGTATCTATTGGCTTCCTTCCATGCTTCCTTACTCCATGGCCATCACTGATTGGTGGAAACTGAGCCCCCAGACAAGTTGCCAAGGGACCAAGCCTCCAGCATTCACTCCTATCTTGGGTCTTATTGCCCTCCTTGCCACTTCTTAAACTGTGGGTCCCAACCTCATATGGGGGGTTGGGGGTGCGCAGCATGACCGAAAGCACATAGAAAGAACCATCTGGTGATAGCAAAATATTTCGGAAATGTACAATGACCAAAAAATCAATTCAAAATCCACCTCATCATGAATCCAAGTGTTTCTGGCAGTGCTCACCCGTGTGCATCTCTCGGTGGAAAGCGGTGGGGCGTGATGAAAGCTGGAGAAGGATGCTCTGCTTTAAACAAAGACAGCCAGAGGCGCCACCTGAACACTTCCCGGAAAGCCCTTCAGCTCTGGCTTTTTGTGTTTTTGGGAATCTTGAGCTTCCGGGTGAAAAGTCTGGTTTCCTGCTGGGGAGACCACACAGAGTGGCCACTGGAGAGGGAGAGGCCCAGAAATTCTACACTCGCAGTCATAGCGGCCTTTCTGTTCCAGTTGTAAATAACTATGTGATGGCACCCCCCCACCCCAACTCCCCACCCCAGAAGACCCGCGAATTATGCTGATCCTGAAACGCTAGTAAGTCGCATCCATGTATAAACCACCAGTGGGCCCACCCATCTCAATGTTAAGCCACTGGAGAACTGAAATAGTTATTTTTCTGTATGGTTTAGTTTCTCAAACTTTAAAAACTTTAGATCATATGTTTAAATTCCACTTCTAGTCTCATTAACTTTTTAATTCCATCCCATATTTATATATTTCAACATAAATACATATATATAATTTCCTAAATGTAAAAATAATCAGTGTAAATAATTTTCATAGGATAATCTTTAACTTTCACTCAGTAGAGTTTTCTGACTGCATATCTATTTCTTCCACGAACTGCAGTGAACCAGAAGGCACCTAAGCATCTACCTAAATCCAGTGGAGAAGGGTGAGATGGAATAAGAGAATGGAAGGAATTTTCCATGGGACCCTCAACCTTCTGGTTTAATCCTCTGGGTCAGTTTTTTGAAAGATTTCCCTATCATCTTCTGTTGGGATCGTGAGAGACTGAGGAAGTTCATTATGGTCTAAACCATACGCTTATCTTGACTGGAAAATCAACCTTTACATAATCAGTGACACATTTTCAAACTATGAGTGTGAGCAAGCAGGCAAATGGAGACTTCAGTATCACGTGGGCGACTGTTATTGTAAGGACTTTCTAACTGTGCAGCTGTAGCTTGCGGGGCATGGCTTGACCTTCTTCACAGATTTCAGCAATCTATGAATCTATGTAACAAGAAACCTACCATGATAACATTCTCCTTGCAGAAGAAACTTTACTAGGGTTTTTTTCTGATGGCTGATTATCATTTCCCCACTATTAAAACATTTAATTAATTGAAATTTGGACCATCTACTTGTGGGGGGGCACTTAGGATACCAAAATGTCTCCTGACTGGTTTTGCCCTTATCATCAAAGAAGTGCAGAACGGCAGGAAACATCAGACCAGTATTTTGTGCTTTCCTGTTGACATATATCATGTTTGAAATCTATGTTGATACATATCTCAAAACGAGTATCAGCAAAAGCCATAGTTAAAGCAGTTCTAGGATGGTCAGGGAGATGCCTCAGAGGGCAGAACCATGCCCTGGTGTTCAATCCCTGGGGCCACAAGGTTCCATGGGGGTACCTGAGCACCCTAAGGTAGTAGCACTCTCTCTTCCACTCCCATTAACCTCCCAATAAACAAGTGCAGGAGTGGCTCCCAAAACAGAACAAACCAATGATTTCAAATAGATAAGATACATAATATTTAAAGGATTGCTTCTGATTAAAAACTGAAAACAATATAAATGTCAATAATGGTGGGAATAATATATAAATATTACCTTGTTTTGTAATATTTGTCTACAGACTTTTCTCAACAATGAAAAGGTAAAGAACAGGACGACAGTGTATGTCTCAGCACGGGAAGGCATACAAACATAAGATTTACTGTTGGAGAACACAAATAAGTTGGGTGCTGATTTGTATGGCCTAAGATTCATTTATGTGGGGCCGGAGCTATAGCACAGTGGGTAGGGGCGTTTGCCTGGCACGCGGCCGACCCAGGTTCAATTCCCGGCATCCCATATGGTCCCCCGAGCACCACCAGCAGTAATTCCTGAGCAAAGAGCCAGGAGTAACCCCCTGAGCATGCTGGGTGTGACCCCACCCCCCAAAAAATATTCATATGTAAGAGAAAGGACACATTGGTCTAGAGCATGTCCCTTTGTCTGAGAGATTCAGGAAAAAGACACTGCAAGATATTTTAAAAGGGCAGGAAGGTTTGAGATTGGGAGGAGTGGTCAAAAGAGGACTTTGCAAAGTTTTAGTTTTTTTTTAATTTATAAAGCAAATGTACATGTGCATAACTTGTATAATTCAAATTAAATAAAGATGCCACCAGACGGTGAGTAAAAACAAAACCCTCAGTTGGCAAGGAGAGTCAGTGAAGAACACAACTGTGATTGCCCTTCTAGCAGGCTGCCATCTGGGATTTCAGCAAGAAATAATGCTGAAAAGTGGCATGGTTCTACACAGGACTTTGAAGTCATAGGGGTGAAACAATTTCTTTGCTTTTTACCTCTTAACATTCTTGGCTGTTTTAGTCAAGAAAGGGTCATTGGAGGATTGGCGGAGGAAAAAGTTCTTTTGACTGTCTACCTCACATTCCCACACTTCCGCTTCCCACGGAAGCTGGATAAAAAGAAAGAACTGGTTACCACACTACTTTAAACACTGAAGTTTTATAAAACTTCTTTCATCTCGCCTGTCTCTTAAGAAAACTGTCAAGGCAACAAAGATGCAAAGTGGAAACAGATGTTTTTCTACCGAAAGTATTCTCAGGACCGGTTTCAGATATTCACATTTGTTTTCTAAGTAACCCTACCAACTGATTTTTCTTGTCCACCATTAGAGAACCTGGCACGGTTCTGGGCCCCTGTGGGCACACATGCTCAAACCTGCCCCACCAGGCAACCAAGGCCTCCCACAGGCCCTGGAGACAGAGAAAGGCCTGGGGCATTCAGTCACAACTCACAAAGGGTACCAGAGCCAAGAGTGGGCAATGGCATTTTATTCTGCAGCTGATGGGGCGCTTCCCTTTTTGAGAAGGGTCAGCCCGCTGGAACCCCTTCGAGATGCTGAGGGTGCTGGGAACATAACATCACTTTTCAGTTCGTGACCCCCTTCCCGACGTCTCTGCTTTTTAGGCACCTCACTTGTTAAAGGCATTTAACTTTAATTCCATTTGACTTCAATTGTGTCCAAATTACTGTAAGAGGAAGAAGACAACAAGCTGTAAATATGAAGAGAGACAGAAAATCATTGGGAATCCTGCCTTTATGAATATTTGATGAAGAAAGGTTAGATCCATAGCTGCTAAATTATAAGAAATTATGTCCATCATGTGACTCTGTCAGCAAAGGTTAATACAAATGGGTTGGGACTTAGTTGGGATGACAACGCAGATTAACAAAGATTTGTCCTGTCCTCGCTGCAATTAGTTTTTCTCCCTATTATTAGTGTAATAGAGTTGATCATTAGGATTATAGCAACAGAACAACTGCTCAGTGAAATAATTTTGTTTTTTTCAGACTAGCGCTGCGTTTTCACAATAAATTTTTCATCTCTGCTAATCTTGCCCTTAATTGTGTGGTTGCTGTGGGCAGGATCCAATTATTAACTCTTTTGATCCTACAATGCCCTTGCCATCAACTCCGCTGATTATATGCAGACTGAAGAGGCAATCCTACATTTTTCTGCAGCTGGATACATGGATCTCGAGGTTCATTTAGTGCAAGCAGAAAAATGGTTATTTTTGCTCAAATAACAGCGCCAGTCAACTGTGAAATTGTATATAATTGTGTTATAGGATTTTGCCCAGGTTAAAGGGCCTCTTTGGACTTCCATTATGAACCTCATTTCTCAGGTATTTATGATTTGTTTTCCACTTTAAAAAAATCAGAATTAGGCTTAATATGCTCTGCCTGGAGGCCTTATTGTAGTTGTGTTATTTTGCAAAGGAGATTAAGTAGTCATTCCACACTTGGCACCCAGGTAGAGAATGTCGCTGGTGTCACGTGCAGCAGGCTGGGATGTACAATAAATGGCACTGTTAATCCTAGTGGCGGGAAGACATTGTTTGCCCAGGTGGTAGGAATTTCCAAGGGTGCCCTTATATCCCCTTCTAGTTCTCCAGGTCAAAGAGCTAGAAGGTTTTAGAGCCAATGGGAGGGCAGAGTGAATTACTCACAACCAAAGAAAGACTGACCAGAGGGTCATTAAGTTTCTAGCCATTGCAGACCAGTTTCCAAATAAACAACCGAGGAACTGACAAGCTGCTTCCTTTATACATCACCACAATGTTCCTTATAGGAACAGCCACCACCCTGGTCGACTGTGACCCTTTCTTTTGTTATCTACATATCATGAATTATATAGGTTTTCACAAAGATGCCACGTGCTTTTAAAAAAGAGGCACGTGGCAGACAGAATGTTTGGATGATGGACTGTTTAAAGATAGGCTAGGATAAGGACAAAAGGCCAATTTCAGTCTTTGCTATGGAGGGCATGAGAAGAAGGCAGGCCTAGTAAACTCACACCAAAGGGCTAAAAAGAAAAAGAATTAAAATGATGTAATTTGTGCAGATAAACCAAGAAGCCCTTCACCCACCCCCTCACCCCAAGGGGCAAATGGAGAAGGTAAATTATTTTCCCAACTCTAGAGTAAGTCTAGAAATCATGGGTAAGTGGGGCAGGACTGTCAGGAAGGGTAACATGTGACCGTGGGGAGAGTGATTGGAACTGTCAGGCCTGCAGCAATCTCACAGTACAGGCAGTCTGAGCAAGGTCCACTGAGAGGACACCGCCCTCCCCCCCATGCCCCCAGGTGCTGCATCCATTCTTCCCACACTTAGAGTCATCCAAAGGGAGGACATTTAACACATCAGGGAGCCTGCTGGATTATCAGATCAACTAATCGATAGCATTGACAATATTTCTCCCTAAAAAGCATGGGGAAGAGGGGAGGCAGGCACCAAAGCAGAGAGGAGCTCTGCCGATACATTACCTTGGACCTTTGACTTCGATGGGCCCACGAGGCACACACGACTTTTTCTTCCCAAGTCCTGGGATTTTCTGCCTAAGTGATTTTGACCTGCTTGAGTTGTGTCAACAGCCTCCTTCATGGCGAATTGGCGTATGCACATGACCCAGGCCTGTCTCCCAGGTATGGGAAACAGCATGTCCTGTCATCCCATCACCCCTGCTGGTAGCCCTCCCTCCCAGTTTCTGTAAATCTCAGCTATGTGCACGCCAAGGCACAGACTCAGAGGGATCCAAATGGCTTCTCCATGTAGCTGGAGCACTCCAGAGACTTGAGCCACCTGAAGGGTTTGGTCCACCTCTGTGTAACCCACACCTGGTGACTCCTTTAGACATTTTGGGCCCTCGAAATTCACTGGATTTAATGCTCCAGAAAGCAACTAGAGTTCACCACTGGGGAGGAAATTAACTCACACAGACACTTTCATGAATCCAAATCTACGAGAGCATTTGGGGCTATCTGTAACCCAATCTCTCAAATCCACAACTAGCTTGCTCTGTGGCATCTGAACAGTCCCCTGGTCTTTTTTAAAAGTATCTTCTAGGGTAACCAGTTATCCGGAAGTCAACCCTGAAATATCAGGATGATGAACCCCGAATTCAGAAACACATCTGTTGCTGGTAAAGACTGGAAGGGAAGGGGAAGGAGACTAATACTTGTTGAAGAGACAAGTTGTTGGGTTTTCTTAACTCCCTATAATAATTACAAGTTTTCTGATGAGGAAACTGAGGCCCAGAGAGCGTGATGTTGTCCAAGGATATATAGCCAAAGGAAACAAGACTGGACTCAAATCTAGGCCTCCTGCCAGACTATAAATGACCTCCCCGCTCTCTCCAAACCCTTGGCACCACCTCTAGGTGAGGTGAGGGTGTGTGTGTGTGTGTGTGTGTGTGTGTGTGTGTGTGTGTGTGTGTGTGTGTAGCTGGGGAATAGCTTCAGAGCATCTGGGGAGTTATTTGTTAGTCTGTACCAACAGGAGGTGCTGAGTAAAAATTTTTTCCCTCAGAGGGGGCAGCAGGCCAAGTACAAGTGGGAACCTTAGCTCTAGAAAACACAAAGAGAGCTTATTTACAAGCATTCCAGGCAAAGAGATGAAATGCCAACCTTCCGCTCCCCAACTTCTGAAATCCCAGGCAATTCCAAAGTCACACACTTTGGAAAGAGCTCACTGCTGCTGGGGTTCTATTCTCAGAGAGGATCAAGATAGGAGTGAAGAAGATGAAACGCAGTGCGTTGTCTGGAAGCAGACGTTCGTGCCAGTCACTCAACTCCCTGGCCAGGACAAAGCCAAGATTTTCTCAAACTGGCATATTATTGCAGTCCAGCCGGCTGTTCTGTAACTATTTCAAGGACTATTAAATTAAACCCTGGAGACAGTTTCCCTTAAGATAAAGAGCATGCTTTTTATTGTGCCATCAAAGGAGACCAGAAAACCTGAAGCTTTCAGCTTTAAAGACAACATAATGAGATCAGAGATTTTGCTTGCAAAGAAATTAACTTTCGGTTAATTAATGAAAGTAACCTTAAACAGCGGGCGCGTTGCCAACAACCAGGACACTATAATAAAAGGAGGAGGGGGGAGATAATGGGCCGCTTTCAAGGGGGCCAGGGCTCAGCAGCCCAGAAAAAGAAATTTGATGAGGATGCTGCTTGTAAATTTGATCTCAAATTCTTAAGATGAACAAATAATAGTCTTATCTGTAATAAAGTCTGCTACAAATGCTTTCTTTTTGCCCATAATTTTCTGTTCCATTTAGAGAGAAGATTTAATTAGATGTTGGTGAAACACTAGTTATTTAATAAAACCCTTAATAAAAATCTAATCTATGTACATAGAAACCACTGTAACATAATCACAATTTAAAAAATACACTTTAGAGTATTTACTTTTTGGCAATTAAGCATATGTATGGGCTGGGTTGTTTCTCACTCACAGGAACAGCTAAGAAGTGGAACCCAAGTTTTGAAAAAGTCCCCCAGAGCAACTTTTTCTCCCTTTGCTTGAAGTTTGTTTTGAAAGAGTTTCTTTTGTTAGCTGCAACTAAAGGAGTCATTGAAGCTGAATGAAGGAAAGAAGAATCATCCCCTCTCATCTCATTGGTTTGAAACTGAAACTTGCTTAATATGGAAAAGGACTTGTAGGATTACTAAAACTGTCTGACAAACAATACAGGCCACTCCCTGATAAATAGAGAGCTATAATTTTATAGTTACGAACCTGCAAACCCTGGAGGTGGAGATGAAGGCTGTCCATGTCAGGTCTAGGGAGTCCACAAGTTTCAGAACGGTGATGCGAATGAACAAAGTACTAGGGTCCCATAGTATGTAAGCAGTGATGTTCAAAACATTTTGATTATATTCAGTATATTCTAATTTTTAAACGTCATAACCGTCAAAAGACAGAATTCTGGGGGTGGGTACGATAGTACAGTGGGTAGGGTACTTGTCTCGCACAAGGCCTACCTGGTTTCAATGCCCGTCATCCCCTATGGACCCCTGAGCATCGCCAGGAGTAATTCCTGAGTGCAGAGCCAGGAATCACCCTTGAGCATTACCAGGTATGACCCAAAGAGCCAAAAAAAAAACCAAACAAACGAAAAACCAAAGGAGTAATTCTGTAATGGATATACCATGTAAATTTCATTTAAAAAAAAAAAAAAAAAACTCTAGCAATTCTTAGAGGTCATGTTCCGAAAAGAAACCTTTGGTATTGGTGAGCATGTCAGTTCCATGTAAAATCGACATGTTCCTAAATCCCTTGGAGCAAGAAGTAATTGAAATGAGGACACCACAGGTACTCTGCTTTTCACAGGGGTACTACAAGCCACTGAATAGGTTGAGGTGACCTCACCCTGGACTTCACAGTTCAAAGTGCATGTTGTCCTAGATGCCCTGTTCCTTTTTACTGGGTGTGGAACAGTTGTCACATTGTTCGGAATGTGACCCAGGTACCTGATTATTTAGATAGAAGCATCTGACTGCAGGCCATGACCAGATAAACAGAGTTTGAGGTGGAAGGGGCGTGGGTGTGGGTAGAAATCAGTCTGCTGTGTCTCTGCTGATCTAGCACCAACACAAGCGTGCCCACAAAGGAGAACTCTGTGTGGCCTTGGCCGGGACCCTGTGGCACTATGGCTCACATCTGATTTGGAAGGTCACTGGTGAACGCATCTGGACGCTGTGATCATCCACATTTAATCATCAGCATGGAAGTTCTGGTGGCTCCTACTGTGCATAAATTTAAATAATGGGTCCCTCCTCTCAGAAAGGAAGGAGAAGTCCATTGCCCATCTGTTCTATGAGGCTGTTCATTTAGAGTTTCTGATTAGATCCTTCCTACTAGGCTCTGCATGCCATAATCTCCAACAAAAATGCCATGGTTTTATTTATTTATTTTTTTGGCGAGGGGTGGATGGGATGGGGTCGGCGGTGGGGAGGGGCTATGATGATTTACAGTGTCAGTTATTCTGGGTCCAAATCTTATTCTTCTTTGGCTGCAAATACAAAGACTTGTCACAGTTTGAACCTGGCCCATATTTATCTACATATACTGTGATGGGGGCACAGCCCTGCTTGGGTGTCAGACTAGAGTACATTTCTGGGCCTGCCTTATGGTAACTGCAGGGCTGGCTCAGTCACCACACACATCCTGACCCCCACCTGGGCTGGAGGACCAGAGAAAATGGGGACCTGCCCTTAGACTTCCTAAAAAATAATGAACAAGGACACAGTGAGAAACTACCTGAATGATTATTTAATTGCTTCCTTTGAGATGTATGCATCGAGGTGGGGGAATGTGCCCCCAAGTCCCTGTCGCTTTGTCTTCTTCCAAGTCACACTGACTTCTCTCTGCCTCTCCTCTCCCCTGGCATCACAGCTGGCTTCACCTCCTTTGTAGCTTTGCCATACCCAGGGACAAGAGACACATTCTTTTGTTGGAAAAAAAAAGTTGATATGCTTCCAGGTCTGAAAAGCAAAAAAGGGGGAAAGCCATGGACCCCTTTTCCAGTATGAAGTAGAGAGGCTGCCTCTCTGAAGCTTCCTTAAATATTAACATTATAATGAGGTGACATGGGGCTTCGCTTGGCTTGTGTGTTTCCCACAACATCCTGCCTCAACAGGATCTTTTGGAGCCCGTGACGCTCCAAGCACGAGCTGTTCTTCCAGAGGGATGTTGACTTTTGTGGTCTATTAAGCAAGCAATGCATAAGTCAAAGTATACTCTTCCAGGAGCAGAATACTGACGTAAACGCTTCGGGCCAAACTGCACGGAAGTCAGTCCCTTTCCCAGGGGTTTGGTTAGAGAGAATTCTCCAGAACAGGGTAAGGGGAGTGACAAACCGGGTATTCAAACAACAATTATTGTCCAGGTAACAAATGCCACCTCAGGAAGATGCTATCTTTGTGTTGCTGGGGAAGCCACAACATGCCTGGGCCCTTTGGGCTGATAATCAAGGCCCCTCAGTCCTGCTTTCTCAGAGCAGCTCTGCAGAATACTGGAAACAAAGACAGCATGATCTTAGTGGTTAAGATCCCAAGCTTTGCCCTCCAAGAGAGGCTTTGGTGGGAATACGGACAATGTGACAGGACTTGGGAAAGTCCACAGACTAAAGATGGTGATTCAATGACCTCCTTCCTCAAAACTTGCTAAAATCAGGACTATTATGAACATAGCACAATGCCTGGCACTGCGTAACTAGTTCAATCGTGACAGTTCTTATTAGTGCCGTATTGTTGCTAGTACCCTGCTGTAAGCAGTGACGCCTCGTGACAGTCATTCCATCACTGTCTTCAACAGTCAGCACTGCTTCTAGTCTTCTTACAAACAAGATTATTAGCCTTCTCTCGTATTCCAGAGCATGAAAACTACCCTATGCTTAGTAGGGAGGGCAACACAGAATACTTTAAGGTTCTGGCACAGAAGTGACAAAACTGTGACCAGTCTCAAGTTTTTAGCTCACAAGTTGGCTCAATGGTATTGGATCTTATAATCCTTCCCCAACACCCAGGTGTCAATCACCTACTTAAAATAAACACTCAAAAGACAAATCCACAGATTCACTCAAAAAATCTAAACTTCTGGCTCTGCTTGAAAAAAAGTGAGCCAGATAGGGAATATCTATCTGCCTATCTGGCTCACTAATCTCTCGGCTACACTCAGTGGCCAGAGCGGAGTGGTGGTGCTCGCGTTGAGAGAGGACACACATGCTCTCCGTTTGAAACAAATCTCACCCCCACTCTGCCTGGCTGGCTTCATTCATCTCTATTACCAGCTTCTGCTCCGGCTCACTGGGCTGTCAGTTTGCCCATTTGTGTTACCGTCTGCCCTCCCTACGCTGTGTGTCTGTTTGGCGTCTGCCACAATCTTGCCACTTTTGCTGAGTTTGTCAGCTCTGCAGGGCCTGGCAGTTGTGTCATCAGAGCGGCTTCTCTATTTGGCATCTCCTTACAGAGTGGTGGAATCCTCTGCATAGCTTTCGTTCTCAGCTCCCAGCCTAAGTTATACTTGACTTACCAATTTCCTTCGGTGGCTGACTCAAGCCTGACTTCACTCAGAGGCCAGTTGGGACCAGGAGAAAGTAAGGTGCTAATGGATATAAAGTTAAGACTTAGGTTCAGTTCTGATTTGGCTAATCTGGGACTGTATCTCCTGCTTACCTACCATGGGTCACGAGGTGCCCATGAACATGACTCCATTCCCACAGATACACTAAGCCCAATTATGTCTCTTCGCCCTCTTCACCCTCTCATCAAAATATTTCCAATAATAACCAGGTCATAACCCTCCAAGAAGAATCTCCTCACATCATTCTCCAGTTTAAAAGAATCAATGAACAATTTTGGGGGGGGGGGGGGGGGGGGGGGGGGGGGGGGGGGGGGGGGGGGGGGGGGGGGGGGGGGGGGGGGGGTGTTGTTAAAAAAAAACTATGTTCCAACTTTAAATTCAGTTGAATGCTTTGTGTGGAGATTCAAATTTTACTTTACCAGATATACAATCGAACAGATTGGTTTTAGAAAATGTCTCACTGTTTTGCATTTTAAGAAGGAATGAAAACCTCCAGTGATCACAAGTGTCACAGGTGAAGTGGAGCAACTGCTGTTTCCTAGTCTTAGTCTCTGTCCATTTTTTTTTTTAGATTTTAATTTAATTTTTTTGAATGTTACTTGAGGCCCTATGATTTACTCTCAACAACAGAGTTTCATGCACACAATAATGCAGCAACACACACTCCACCCTGGTCTCAGGATACTCTCCCATGCACCCAGGTGCATGTTTGTTGGGTTGTTTTTGGTGGTGGTGATGGGGTGCCACACCTGGTGATACACAGGTGTTACTCCTGTGTCTACATCAGGAATCACTTCTGGAGGGCTTGAGGGATCATATGGGATGTCGGGTAACGGGTCTGAGCTGGGTGCGTGCAAAACAAGAATCTTCCCCACTGTACTATCTCTCTGGCCCTGCCATGTTTATTTTTAAATCAAGTGTTAAGATGCAGGACTATGTGTAACCAAGGCAGCTGGTGATATAAATTATACCTGAGGCAAGCTCAAATAATTCCAAACGGTAATGAACTTGTTTGGAAAAAAAGATCTGTGTGTTAGGGGGTGACTGTAAATATAATTGATGATTCGCTGAATTAATGTCTACATAGGAGAAAATGTTTGTCAAAGGAGATGTTTTTAAAGAGCACTAATTTTGAGAGGTAGATAATATTCACACAGACATATGTATCAGCAAAATTCAGAAGCAATTAAAAGTTATGAAGAAACTGAGACAAAGTATTCTTCTAGAGAACATATAGTCACCATCACTGTTTGAATTGAGAGGGGCATGGGGATACTGAAAAGCAGATTGTCTTCCATCAGCTTGACTACTGCTCTAAAATCCTCTATAGACAGAGCACTCCAATGGCTGCCACAGAGGGCAGAGAAGAGGAAGAGCTGAGGCAGGCAAACAGTTCCCATCTACACTATGGAACTGTCCATCGCTTAACTCAAGTTTCTGACTCTCACTGTGAAGACAGTCTCGTCTGGTTTCTGGACTCCTTTGGGCCTGGAATTTTGTTTGTGTCTTTGACATTTTCTTTTCAATTCTTTCATCTGGATTCTACATCCACTTACTTCAATTCTCGGCTACAGATCTTGCTTTCCTTCAGATCCAGCGCCCCTTAGCCAACCCGGGTTCATCTATGTCCTTGTTGTCCTTTGGCTGTTGGGGATTTCTCTGAAATCCTGAACAGGTACAGTTGCCTGCCTGCCTGCCTGAAGGCTGTCCACAAGCTTTCCTTCCTGTTTAACAAGAGTCTAGTCCCGAGGTCTGTCTAACCACCTCCTGGGAGTCTCTGCTTCCTGCGTTTCAGAGTGGCACCCGTATGTTCAGTACCACAGCATAGCAGGGAGGTGGCTAGGGACACATTGTTGAAATGTGATGCTGGTGGTGCACATGGGAATTGAGGAACTACAAATGGTGGTAGAGCTTATTCACTTCAAGGCTGAAAGAAGCGACAGTTTAGCAGGTGTGTTGGGCTCATGCTGAGTTTAAGGCTTTGACTCATTGCTGGATCTACTGGGCTCCCCCCAAAGGTGACTTCTAGGATTTGTGGATCCGTTTCTTCGGACAGTGTGCTGCCTGCCAACGAAATTTATGGTCTTCAGTTCTTGGATGTCAATAAAAGTCACATGGCCAAGAGAGGGCTTTCTCCAGCAGAGTCTAATAGAGAATGCTTATCTTATTCAGGCACAGCACCAGCTTTTAATAACCTACTAAATCTGCAAATCAATCCATGATTTTTAAGATTTCCTTGAGAGGCGTCTTATGCAGTCTGGAGTTCCTTTATAGATGATGCCGATGAAAATGGTCATTAACTTAATCAGTTAATCACAGATGCCCATAATCACTAGGTAAGCTAACAGAAATTATTTTTTTCTCTGCTTCTGTTTGCTTGCAATTTTAACCTGCTTTTAAACAAACATGTGCTTATAAAAGGGCAGTGGTTGTGCCTCATCAGTCTGGAAAATTCAAGACAGAGATTCAATATTTAATTCTAAATTCTGCGCATCCATTATTAATGCATGTGCCTTTATTAATTTGCAGCAGGGAATAATAACCCCAATCTTTCATCCCTTTCAAATGAAATAATACTAAGCAACTTACTACTCTGATTCTACCATTAGGATGTCAGAGCATATTTGAAGGTGCGGCTTCAATAGGTGAGGTAATATTTGTGTCCCATTTATTAAGCCCCTAAAATCTACCAAAATATCATTATTCAATAATATATGCTACTTAGTTCCACAGGATAATCTGTATGGATATATAAATGGCATAAGTAGAGGCTGACAATGTATATTTGCATAACATAAAAAGCACATAGGTGATTATAAAATGTGTATGGCAGTTTCAATGGGGGTTATATCTGTTGTGCATATATGCATAAACATAAAAGCACATAGGAAATTATAAAATGTGTAACGCAAAACAGTTCAATGGGGGTTTAATATCAGTGTGACTGAAGAATATATTTTGAATAATTTTCTGATATTCTCCATACTATTCTGTTGTGCGATTTGAATGTAACTGGCTTTTATATAGCTATTATATGTTTCTAGGATTCTGCTTTGAAAAATTTGGGCCACTTGCAAAAGATTTTATAAAGTGACTCCTTTATTCTCATAAAGAGGAAATAGCCAGGTTAATCATCTATTGACTCCTTGGTCTTATTACTGACATAAAGCTCTGGTTTTGCTAAATTTCCTCTTTTTAAGTTACCTGACAAACAAGCATCAGCAGGAGGTGCAGATAAAGATCGAAAGATTAAGCTTTGTCACTCAAATGGTAATTAAAAAAGAGTATTTTAAACACACTGTAAATATACACAAGCCATCATAAAATCATCAAAACCCTGCCAAGGCTCACAACCTCCAGAGTATATAGATTATCGGGAGAGGGATATTGATGTTAAGTCCTGCTTGTCTTGGAAGATTGTCATTAACTGTCCCCAGCCTGCACTCAACCAGCCACCTGAGCAAGGCGGAAGACAGGGAATCTGGCTTCACATATTCTATTGGCAGATTAGTGGGATTTGGGATGAGCAGTTTAATATGCACTTAATTGTGATCCTTTCCTATTCCACTCCAAGATTCTGAAAAATATATTATTCTAAGTACTTAAATAAAAACAACAGAAATCAAGATTTTACCGTCTTGCTTCAAAAAATTTACATAAAAGAAAGATTTAGTATAGCAGATTAATTTCTTCTAAAAATTTCATTTATAGCATGTCATAAAAAGACACATGAGCCCATGTATATTAGAAGCATGCAGTAACATCACCTTTCATAAAAAAAGCAGAGCTTGTCATCACAATCTTATTAGGATGTCATGCATTGTTAAACTGGTAAAATATTTCTGTATATTCCAATTAGTGCAACCATTTACTGGCATAGACATTACAGAAAAAACTATCTTCCTTTTTTTTTTCTTTCTTTTTTTTTAAAGGCCTTTCCTCTGGGAACTAATCCTTTGTTTGACAATTCAGAGAATGTTATTTAGAGATTTTAATTGCTCAGTTGATCTGTGGCTGGATCTCAATAATCAAAACAATAAAATTGTTGGGGTTTTTTTTGACAACTGTAATAAAATGCTGGTAGTGTCCTGGGATAGTTAACTCAAGCTAGATTGACACTGTCAGGTTCTTTTTCAAATATCTTTTTTATCACAGGCAAACTACTCACTTTTGTAGTAAAAAGAACCTTAGTAACACGGCCATGATCAACAGATAGTCTAAAAACAACACTCTGTCCATTAAAAAAAATCCAAATATGATTATCTATTTAAAAAAGAAGCAATAATTCTAAATTTAAAAAAATTTAAAAAAAGCCACACATTTTGACAAAAATGGGCAAAAGAGATGAGCAAATGTTTCAGAAAAGACACAGAGTCATTTATAAGAAAGAACCCTCATAAGCCTCAATACAACTGATTGGTAAGTAAAAAGTTGTAAATAAAATCAACAAGACACTGTTTTCCTACTCCATCAGTTGAGTGATAAAACAGTAGATAAGGTGCTTGCCTTGTATGACAATGACCTGGGTTCAAATACCAGCACTCCACATAGTTCCCCAAGCCCACCAGAAATGATCCTGGGGATACAAAAAGGCCGGCTGTGTATGGCCTCCTTGAGCCAAAAAATGATAATATAAAAAAATAAATAAACGAGACCTTCTACATAAATGAAGTGCAACACACTTTCCAATGCTGAAGAGGTGTAGGGCGACAAGTTAGTTAACTGCCAGGCTGCTGGGGTACCCTATATAACTGCTTCAGCCTTCTGGAAGAATGTTTGGCACTATGTGCTAGAAATGGAAAAATGTGTATATCTTTGACCCCATAACTCAATTTCTAGGAACTACCAAAAAGACTCATACAGAAATCTGAGACGATGATCTTTATCCCAATATTTTAAATCATAAGGATAAAACAGAAAACTACCTAATTTTCTCAATGTAGTTGATTCATCTATAAAAAAGCAAACTAGGGGCGGGGTGACAGCACAGAGGGTAGGGTGTTTGTCTTGGACGCGACCAACCCAAGTTCAATCCCAGCATCCCATATGATCCCCCAAGCACATCCAGGAGTAATTCCTGGGTGCAGAGCCAGGAGTAATCCCTGAGCATTGCCGGGTGTGACCCCCAAAAGCAAAATAAATAAATAGATAAATAGATGAATAGATAAATAAATAAATAAATAAATAAATAAATAAATAAATAAATACAAACTCCCTATGAAAGCAGGATGAGAATGCTATTCGTATCTCCTAGAGAGGAATCGAAAGAGCTATGCTTGGAATATCACGCCTCACTCAAGTGAGAGAAGGAATCCGGAGTTCTGACCTCCGTCGCTATTCCAGAATCAGGGACGCTGTCTCGCTTTGCCAAGGCATCAAAAATCAGATGGGCTGGCCATGTAATGTGATTTAGAGATGACCGCTGGACTAGAGCTGTTACCGACTGGATCCACAGGAATGTCAAAAGATCATGTGGCCGCCCACCTACAAGATGGTCAGACTTCCTTGTCAAGACCCTGAAGGAACAGTTTGAGGCTCTTCATATTCCTGAATCAACCAGATGCCATTGGGCTACATTGGCACGTGATAGGGTCCAATGGAAATGTTACTGGCTCCCCTCGAGCAAATCGATGAATAACAGGATTCAAGTGATGAAGTGAAGTGAAATAGCAAACTACTTCCTATAAAACAAACATGTTCCCTGGGAATATTTTAAGATATGTAAAACTGTTCATGGTTGCATAGATGAAAAGAGGTGTATTTTAAAAATACTGTGATTTTAACTTTGCTTCACAAGTATGTCTGTACAGATGTATGCATTGAAGAAAACATTAGAAGACACTACACGAAAATCTTCCCGGTGCTCATCCTAAGGCAAAGAGATTGTTAGAGTCTTCTCTTTCCTAGTTTGTACTACATTTGATTTCTATTTTCTACTTCAAACCTTTGAATTTAAAAAAAATGAATTTAATCATCATGGATTAAATATTTATTTAAAATAGTTTATTTTAAAAAAGCAAACCTAACAAACAGTATTTCCTATCCTATTTTCTGGATCGTTTTCTTTCCAGAAAGTATGCTTAGATCTAAAGAAGTTTCTTCTCTTTTCAGAAAAGGGTCTGGGAATATCTTCACAATGAAAGAGTTGACTAAAATGTGGAAACACACACTTGAAAAAAGCCTACCAGGGTGAACCTGGCAGCTGGCATGGCCAGGCCTTAGGCCGAAAAGAGTTTGTTTGTTATACAATGCTAACCCACTGGACAGAAAGTAGGACACCCCAAACAGGGCATCTGGTGCCAAGGGAAACTCAGCACAAACAATTGGCTATTAAAAACAGCCAGCAGGAGAAGCACAGATCAGCTCTGAATTTCTATTCAATTTTGATTTTAAAATTCTACCAGTGGCAAATTCTAATTTTAAACAAAACTCATATTCAAAAGGAGAATTCCTCCAGTGCTGCCTGCTTTCTCAGCCGCACCAAGCGCAGAAGGATTTCTGATTCTCTTTCTCAGGGACTGAAGTGGGGCCTCTGGCATGTGCTCAGGGACCTACCACCTCCCAGGACCTGATGACACACATCCTCACCTCTAGCCAAGGTGAGGACCATGAAGATATGGCTAAGGTGAGTGAGAGAGAGCAAAGTGACACCAGCATCTTGAACTTAACATACCTCCTACCCAGAACTCCCCCCCCTTCCTTCCTTCTTCCTTCCTTTCTTCCTCCTTCCTTCCTTACTTCCTCCCTTCCTTCTCTTCCTTTCCCTCCCTCCTTTTTTCCTCCCTTCCTTCCCTTCTTCCCTCCCTCCTTCCTTCCTTCCTTCCCTCCTTCCTTTTTTCCCTCCCTCCCCTCCCCCCCCTCCCCCTCCTCCCTCTCCCTCCTCCCTCCCTCCCTCCCTCCCTCCCTCCCTCCCTCCCTCCCTCCCCTCCCTTCCTTCCTTCCTTCCTTCCTTCCTTCCTTCTCTCCCTCCCTCCTTCCTTTTCTTTCTTCCTTCCTTTTTGGGCCACACCCAGCGACACTCAAGAGGTTATTCCTGGCTCTGCCCTCAGGAATTACTCCTGTTGGTGCCTGAGGGATCGAACCTAGGGATCGAAGCTTATGTCTAACCTTATGCTTAGGTTAGACAAAAGCAAGGCAAACACCCTACTTGGGCTGACTCTCGTTCCTCTTTTCTGCCAGATTCTGCTTGGGAAGAAAGGTTTCCTGACCCTTGAGAACACCAGCTCTGGCCTCTCTGATGAATGGGGAGGCAGAGAGTGCCTGGGGGTGCAGGCTAAGGAGCAAGAATGAGCTGGGGCAGGCTTTCTGAGCAGCCGCCATGGGTTGAGCACATGCCCCTGTGCCATGATCTCCTTCCATGAGGCACGTCCCAGAAGCCCAACTTTAGGCTTAAAAGCACCCCTCACCTCAAACTCCAGCCAGGATCCTTCTCTGGACTGTCATTAACACCAAGGCCAATTTCAAAACACCAAGTTGAACAACAAATCCAGTCGCCTTTTTCATCCACGAGATATGATGGGGTGCCATGCCCTGGGGACAGCAGGTAAGAGAGCGGCCAGTCTATTTCTGAACTGGAGAGTGGGGTTGCTCCATAACCGGAGTCCATCTTGGGACCTCCTGCCCTAGTTTGGTGAAGAGGACTCACTAACATGGGGGAGGAGCAGGATATATGTGGGGGGGCACAAAACTACACCCTGGGCAAGGACAACCAAGAGCCTTTCTCTGAACCAGGCTTTGCACTGCAATTCAAGTTCTGAGTTTGCTTTTGTTCCCAAGCTCAAGATTTCCAAATTCATATGCAGAGCAGACGCCTTCCTCCCCTCCCCACCCATCGCTGCCAAGTCCCTGCAAACCACTCGCTAAGCAGCGGCGGCGGCATAAATAACTGGACGCATGCTTTATGCTTGGCCACCCCTCCAGCAGGAGAGGAAGGGCTTTCTCGGTGGTGTTCAGCGAGCTCCACCGAGCCCCGCCGATGCCTCATTAGAACGCAAGACACTCCTGGCAGCCCTGGGCGCTGGACGCTGGCTGCCTGTGGTCGGCATCTGCAGTCATGACAGACGGCCGAGACGGCTGCCTTCTACCGAAGACCAAGTACATGATCCGCTGCAGTTAATCAATAGGATAATGGAATGAATCAATAGGAAAGATTTTTAGAAGGTCTTAATTAAAGAAACACTTGCAGATACAAATGATGTCTTCAATCTATTGATAGTGCCAAGGTGAAGGGTTAAATACAAACAAAACCATCAACTTTATTTTGCCAGCATGCCTTCCGTGAGAGAACAACCCAGCCGCTGCTGGCCCCAGGGTCGGCCCATTAATCAGCCCCTTGTCAATTTCACGGCCACACTGTATGGGAAAATTAGGCTATGATCAAAAATTTTAATTACTAAACAGCAGCTCCAAACAATGGGGAAGACCAGAGAGCACACGGTGACTTGGTTCTTCTCTGCCCCTAAGAGAGGCACAAGCATACACCCCTTCAGAGCCAGCTCTGGCGACAAACGTCCTTTCCCATGCAATGCAGGGAATTAGAATAATTAAAGAAAGCCTAAATTGATGGCTCCCCATTTAGGCAGGGAAATTCTCCAGTGGGCCTTCTGCTTCAACATGTTACATCAATAGTTTTGATTCCCTAGACAGCCTTGCACTAGGTACTGGTTTAAAGAGACATCAATCTGTGATGTCAGCATTTATCTAATGAACCTTCAAAAATCAATGTCCAGGATGGCCTGTTATAGGCAGGCACCCAATTTGTTCACTCTCCTGGCCTTGCTGGCTACACCTAAAGCCATAATAACGGTGGAGTCAAGTGGTGAGTTAGGACCTTTGGGCAGGGAGAGGATAAGAGGCCAGAATCAGTTTCAACCCAGCAAAGGTAATGAATGATATGTAACAAACAGTGATGCGAGGTATCCTTCTAAACTCCCCAGGGGTCTCTGAGCTCCAGACACCAACACCCTACAAGCGGTCTGCCACGTACCCCCCCACCATTCCCTCCCGAGAACTTGTCTTTCCCTCATGCAGGCGCCGTTCCCTGCTGCCCGACAGCCTCTGGTCCCATCCCTGACAGGTGTTGCCATTTTCTGCTTTTTTTTTTTTTTTTTTTTTTTGGTGGGGGGAGGGTTCCATGACTGGGATTCCCGATTAGCTCTGCGCAACAGGAGGCCCACGCTTAGTCCTTCTCTTGTTAGTGTTTATGCTCAGCCCATCCTCACCGTTAGCCTTGACACTGATAGTTTGACGCCCTAACAGGCAGACCAGGAGCGCCTGAGTTTGTTTCCCTTCTTTCTGCCTCTTTTAAAATAAATTGGCCTGTACTGGCTGCCACGAGGCTTGAGCTATTTCAAGTGCATAACTTGGGGTGACAGGTATACCATTCACAATACTAGTATCGGGTCTGCCTTCTAATCTAGGCATTTATTCATGGCAGTTTCTTTTCTCTTGGCCGCCAGAATGGGCCCTGAGAGTAGTGTGGAGTGCGGACAGTTGTTAAGATGTAGCATGCGGGCTGAATTTGTGGTGGATGATTCTGTCCATCTTTTTGAATACAGCTTTCAGCGGCCCCTCCTGCCAAGTTTGAGTCCAATTAAAGTACAATGAAAAGTACCATGATTTCATTTGCTTGGATTGTCACATTTCAGAAGTTCAGTAGCCTGCAAAATGTTCGCTGTCTCTCATTAAGCCAGTTGCAGCAACTGTGTAAAGCCTCTAATTTAGCTGCTTTTTCTACTCTGTTTGCAGTCCTGAAAATGGCTGCCTGCAGGGAAGGATGTTACGCCACGTCCAAGGTGTTAGAATGCGTCTGACCATACATACACGGAAAATGCGTGAGAACAGACAAGCCCACTCTATGACAAAAATAAAATGATACCCACAATGTTCTGGCTATGTCTGCTACCATTTCTTTAGCAGAACGACAGCTTTAGATCAGAAGGATGTACATGTATGCATTCATGTATGTACATGCGTGGCGTGTGTGTTTGCGTCTGTCTGTCCGTTAGAACCATTATTATGCTAGGAAACAATTAGTATGTTGATTATATTCTCGGGACCATAAAGACCCAAAACATATTTTTGATACATTTATCTATTTAAGAACCTCAAAAAAATATTATAAATAACTAAAATTTCAATAGCCATCTATGTGGAATGAGTGGTCTTTAATCAGAGAATGCTATATGAAATCAGTTTAGTTGGTCCTGGAAAACGTGATATGTATGAGACATTAGCTAGGTCTCCACTGATTTCCAGTTGGGAATATGGAGAAAAAAAAATCACCATTCTGGAGCCATAATTCCCATATGGCTCCAGTTTAATGAAGAAATTTCCATAGCCATGCTAGTTACAACAATGGCCATTTACTGATTGCTTATTAGGTGCCAGGCACTATATTAGGAGCTTATGTACACTATCTCATTTAATCCTCTCTCATTTTCCCAAACTATGAGATGGAGGTGCAAAGACAGCTAAACAGCTTGCTCAAAACAATTGCTAGTATGAGACGGAAACAGAAATTAAATCCAGGCCTGCAGGTTCCAATCTCCTGCATCCCCCAAACGACACATCAATGCTTCATGGCAAACACAGTGCGATCCTCAGCCCCCTTAAAGCTGAAAAGCCTGTGGTATTGGGGCTGAGGAGTGTCCTGCTTAGAGCAGAGATCCGAGTGGCCAGGGAGATCATTTCGCCACTGCGTTCACATTGGTGAACAGGCAGAATCTGAAAGCCTCATCCAATGACCTACCCACCCATTACAAAAGAAAGAAACACTATGTTTAGGGATTTTTTTTTCCTAATGACAAAATTTTTTTTAGAAAACACAGAAATGCCCAAAGAAAAATCTGAAAGAATCTCTAATTCCACCACCCAGGTATATGTACCTTTCAATGTCTCTATTGCTCTCCCCCCTTCTATTTTTTTCTCTTTGATTTGTTCTATGTTCAGTCATTTTCTCAATGACTATGTGAACCCACCCAAGCCCTGTCACATTCTTCCTTATGGATCAACAGGATTTTAATCACTGGATTAAACTGGTCACTCCTGGAATGTTAAACCAGGCTTCTTCTAAATGTGCTGCCATCTCTGCTGAATAGAGACAAAATATGGGGGCGGGGGGAAACTTATTATTTATTTTCAAGCCCAGGTGGCGAGAATGGCCCCAGCTGGCCGAGAAGCGAAGGTCAAAGAGGCCCCCAGCCTGGCTGGCTGTGCCAAACTCCCAATCCCAGAAGCTTAAACGTAATCAGAGTTTCTCCTACCAGCTCAGAACCCACAGATCTCAGCAGTCTTCCTTAAAAAGAAATGATGGGAAAAGCCCAACATAAAAACCAAAGAGATCAGTCTAATTATGTATGTATAGAAAATAATCAAGATCAAAACCCACTTTCATTTGCCTGGGTAATTTTTTTTTTTTAATGAAACCTATATGGTTGATATTCTTGCTTGGAAGATGGAAATGATACTTCAGCCTACAGCAGTCCAGGGTTTACAGAGTAGGGGCTGCTGCTCTTTGCCTGGCCCCAGGAAGGGTATGATGAACACAATCTGAAATCAATATCAGGCAACAGTTACTGCATCTCAATATTATTTGCCGAGATGGGCTGCAGCAAGAGGAGTGGGGAGAGAGATATATGTCAATAGCTTTAACGAAGCACTCCACAGCTATGCACAAAGGGAGGTCAAATAACTATCAGCCGACCAATCCCCATTGTAAGTAGTAAAAATGATAAAATCAATATTATTAAATAAAAAGTTAGCACTGCTATTGAACTCTCTCATGATCTTGGCAGCGCCTGGCTGAAAATGGAGGAGGCTATTTTCCCATCTCTTTCGGGGGCAAATGTTTAGGATCATAAACATTTGCCAAATGGGGCAGCATGTGGGGCAGAGGGGTATACTTTTCATGGACACAGGGAGCCAAGGAGCATCCAATAGGGCCAGGAAATTGTCCTTCGCACAAGTGTCACTGCACTTCCCTCCTGGCTGCACCTAGATACACTCTGAGGGCAGCTGGGCTGCACCGGTCAAGCTGGGCGTTGCTCCGGTGTCCTTCAGGGTGATGGAGGTCAGGCAGGCGCAGGACTTTCCAGCCAGAGAAAAAGCTGTTCTGTACAGTCCTTTCAAATCTTGAGACTTGGAAATGCGCCAGAAGGGGGAAAAAATGCATGGAGGGGAAGGAGAGAGAGGCAAAGAGACAGAGACAGAGACACGGAGAGAGACAATGCGAATGAAAACAGGGAAGAAGAAAAGGGCATTTCAATAGCAGAGAGTTGGCCTGTTCTTTCAGCCCAGAGGACTGTGGGAAACAGCTCAAAGGCGAGGCTGTGTTCCTGACTGCCGGTGCTGGGTGGCTAATTGTGCAGAGCTGAAGGTAGCGAAGGCAGGGACTGAAAAAGATACATTTAGAATAAAGATAGTCCGGCCAAAAAATTCCTATGAAAGCAGCAGGCTCCAGTTATATCTGGAGGAAGAAGGGGGGGAGGAGGGAGGGGGGAGAATGTGTAAAACTGAGTGACAGCCCGTCGGCAAGGCTGCGTTTGCCGCTCTGACCTGCATTTAAACACAGAGCTGCTTAGCCTTTTGAACACCTAAAGTTGCCTCCCTTGTTTGCATTTCATAGAAACTACTATAGAAAGTAAACAAGAACCTTTGGTGAATTATTTAGCATACAAATAAACCAGCAAAGAAGGCTAAGTAGGCCTATGAACTAACTGGATTGAAATATTCATCTGTAAATAACCCTCCAATCTGGTGCTTTCACGCACAAATACTACATGGAACATTAGACACAACTAGCTTCTAGGGATATTTAGACTCACGAGAGAGCAATTTTTATGTCTACTGGCATCTGTGGGTAGTGATATGGACTGACTGTTAATATAAGCAACATAAAATTTATGTGAACACTCACAGAAACAGCAACACACTGTCAGACAGCTGGTGGCTGATGCTGAGCACATGCGGACTTTATAGGCGCTGCGTAAACTAACCTTTGCAATAAAGATTTAGCAGGTTTATTAGTTTAGGAAATCGCTATAATTAAGGATAATTCATAATGGCCGCTTATCCACTCTCCGGCAATAGCTAGCTTAATTTAGGCTCCATTTCTTTTGGCCATAAATAAGTGAGCTGCTATCTTCTGCACAGATGTGGCATTCAACCTGTTCATGTTGGCTGGTTTTTTGCTTGTGTTTTAATCAAAAGCATTAGTAGATAAGACTATAAAAAAGCACCAAGTTTGCAATAAATTAGCAAGGATGCATGGTCAAAGGTTTTTTTTTTTTTTTTTAACTATTTAAAACAAAACCAAACAAAACAGTAACCTCTCCCTCCAGAGGTAAAGCAATTAAAAATAAATAATCCTTTTAAATGTGCTAAAGGAACTTTCATTTACAAACCAGAGGAGAGAGAAAGTGACAGAGCAATAACATTAATGAAGGCTAAAGAAATATTGGTGTGACCTCTCTACAGTATTTCCACTTAACTGTGCGTGTCATTAAAGCCTGACCTTTGTGAAGGCAGCAGCCTGCTCTGACGTGCGCTGCGGCTTCCCCCGGAATCCGAGTCAGGCTTCCGACCAGACCCTTTCTCCAGAGCACTCTCCTGTCTTCCCAGTCAGCTCCGAGGGCATGGCAGCTTTTGGTCCTGTCCCCACAAAGAACGGGACGCGTTTCTGTTGGTCCTTAGTGATACTGACCCTCTTCTATCAGCATCTCCATGCAGTCTGCAAATCCGGGGCATGAGTCAGCAGCGGTCGGTGCCAGAATGTGGGTTCAGGTTGTCAGCATCTCCCGGCTGAGGAGTTGAGGAGCAGGTACTAGGTGTGGGGCCCTGTGCTAAGCACACTGCAACCCTGCCCCTGGGAGGCCTTTTCAGGCCCCTTTCAGGCGACTGCAGCCTGCCTGCCTGGGAATTTGGCAGGGTTATTAAGGGTGAAGCTAGCTAGAGAGCAGTTTTGTCTTTGAGATTTTCTAGATTGTGGCGCTAATCTTGGTATAATGGAAAGGGTGTTGGCCCACGAGTCAGAAGGTCTGGGGATATGTTCCCAGCCACATCACTCATCATTGGTTGTGTCCCTAAGTGAGCCAGTCCATCTCCCTAAAGCCTGAGTCTCCCCATTTGCAAAAGCGAGACATCATTACCTGTCCCACTACAGCCTGGAGTACTCTTAAGTATACAGGGTGACAGTGCTGGCCAAAGGTTCCAGGGTCAGGGGCTGGAGAGAAAACACAGGGTTAAGGAGCTTGTGTGACATGTGGCCAACCCAGGTTTGATCCCTGGCACTGCAGAGCCTCCTAAGCTCTACCAGGTATGACCCATCTCCTCCCACAAATACCTCTAACCACGCTACACATCTCTAGCCCATTACTTAGCTGTGAGACCTCCCCCTCTTGCAGCCCAAGCAGGAATACCTATTGGGACCAAGAGAAACATTGAGATTAGGCAGCTGGACAGAGCACTGCCATGTAAGTTGCTGGGCTTTCTTTTAATATGGCGCAGGGGATCGAACTCAGGGCCAAGGACATACAGAGCACGTGTACTACCTCTGAGCTACATTCCTGGCCATGCAGAAGTGAATATAAACCTGATCTCCTCCTAACAGTTTTCAAAGGTGCTGGTTCATGGGTTCTAATACACCATAATCTCCCATAGTCACTCCAACAAAAGCGTGTTGGTAAAGAGTTTTAAGGAGGTTGAGGTGCTGACAAGTATAAACAGGAAACATGAATTTGTAAAATTCAGATGGGGGGTGGGGGGAGCCATACTCAGAATGTTCAGGGAATAATCTGTCTGCTTTGAAGAGGGTGGTGTGGGGAGTGGGATTTGCTCCTGGTGATGCTCAGGGGACCACACAGGGGCGGGAGGAACATCAGCGCCTGCACTCAGAGTCTGCACTCAGCCGGCTGAGCTATCTTTCCAGGCCTAATATTTGTATCTTACTGCCAAGATAATTTTAGAGGAAAGTACCAGGGCTTTGGAGCTCAGGTGAAGACAAGGGGAACCAGTGACTAGGTTAAGTTCAACTCACCTGAGGAATGCAGAAATTCCTTCCCCCTCAGTCTGCACCGACAATCCCATTTGGAGGCAGAAGTGGGAGAAAAGCACAGCAGTTGGTGCATTTATTTAGTGCTCAGCATCTTACCCACGAAGCTGGCAGAGCATAACTCCAGGAGACCTGGGGTGAGTCGGCCCAGCCAGTGCCCTCACCAGCTATGCCCCCACGGAGATCACTGGGCTACCCAGCGAGAGCAGGTGGGCAGGAGCCAGCCAACTCTAGGAGAATTGGCTCCAGTCAAAGCAAGGCTGACCGTGGTCAGGACAAGGTCCCCTGCACTGGGAGGAAGGGGTCCTGAGCAAGTCAGGGAGTGTCCCTTTATGGAACTAAGAGCCCTCAGCTGGTCTGCTTATCTGTGGCCTGGGCTAGCCAGGGAGGGCCTTACCCACCTTTTCACTTCACGTCTAGCCCTATTTAATCAGGTACATACCGCGAGATTTATATCTCATTACAAAAGTGATCTTGGCAAAATAAAAGTCTAATGTGCGGGGTTGTAAAATAGCACTGGGTCACAGAATGAGGGAGCAAGTGGGGTCAGGTAGTGGTCTGGCCTTCTCCCCCATTGCAGCCTTCAGGCTGAAAGTATTAGCCCCAAATGAGGAACATATTTATCAAAAAAAATCTTTTTATTCTTTTTAAAATAGAGTTTCCTTTAGGAGTCAAAGTTCACAAGAACATTTACCATTCTGGTGCACAAATTGACATCTTTAATAAGACTTCTGCAAATTCAGAACTTAAATCACGGCTAGAATGACAGGGTCAAAACATGCTGAAGTAAGAACCCAGGGTCAAAAAAAAAAAATGTTTTCATTACAGCTGAATTTCTGGAAAACATTCGTAGCCTTCAAAAATTATAAACTAAAATAAAGACTCTTAATACCCACAAACATGCCCCAGGGTTCTCTAAAGAAGCTTCTGTGTGCGAGGGCTCGTGGACAGGAGAATCAGTGATAAACACCAGCACTTAGGAGATGTAGGACAGAGCTTGCCAGAGCAGAGGTGCAGTGGGAATTTAAGAGACCCAGAACCACTTTTTAGAAAATGAGGTGCAGAAATCCAAATGTCCTCTGTGGAGCTCCTAAGAGTGAAATGAACAGAAGTATGGTCCGAAGGACATCAAGTCTGCCTCTCACCTCTGATGATGTGGACAACTGTAAAACAAAGGAACTGGGCGAGAGGGCTCATGGGGCAAGGGAGAGCTTCATCCGGCAATTCTTTGATTAAAGACAATAATGGTATTAAGAGGCCTGAGTGGGGCCCGGAGCGATAGCCCAGAGCGGATAGGGCATTTGCCTTGCATGCAGCCGGCCCATGCCTGCCCAGGTTCGATCCCCAGCATCCCATATGGTCCCCGAGCACCACCAGGAGTAATTCCTGAGTGCAGAGCTAGGAGAAACCCCTGAGCATTGCTGGGTGTGACCCAAAAAAGCAAAAAGAAAAAAAAAAGAGGCCTGAGTGATAGTACAGTGGGTAGGGCATTTGCCTTGCAAATGGCCAACCAGAGTTTGATCCCTGGCATCCCAAACAGTCCTCTGAGTAATTCCTGAGTGCAGAGCCAGAAGTAACCCCTGAGAATCTGAGAATCGCTGGGTGTGAACCCAAAAGCAAAACTGTAATAATAATAATAACAATAATGGCATTACAACCAACCAGAGTCAGGCCCGTATCTATAGCCCATCCTCTGCCGGCTGCCAGCCACCTCCACAGTTAGCAGTTCTGATCGCCCCTTGAAGCCATGCTCAAATAGGGGGTTTGCTTCCATTTCCTGCTCCTGGTGAATGGCGCAGGGAGACAAACGCTGTCTGAAAGCTTTGGGTCGCCAGAGCAGGCGTGCTTACCCAGAGGGCCAGGCTGTCTTTCTAGGGAAAGGGAAAAGGGGAAAAAAAAGAGTCTCCAGTGACAGGATATTGTCTAGGCTTCTGGGCCCACCCCAGATAGGGGACCCAAGGTGGTTGCACTCCTCCCAAATGCTTTTTTGTTCACCTCGTCTGCTTTGCACCATTTTCTGGGGAGCTCACAGGCTCGGCCAGGCATTCTGGCCTGCAGAATAATTAAAACAAAGCCCGTGCATTCTGCATAATGACACCGACGAATTTCTTAATTGGAGTCCCCGGTGCTGGCTGCGTCTCAGGCCCAAGTGGGAAATGGCACTTGGAGCCAGCACGGAGCTTGCTTTCCCTAGCGGTTTCCCCAGCAGAAATAACAAACCTTTCTAGGATAAAAGAGAAACGGGAGGCCCCCTGCTTCCGCCTGCCCTTTGCCCGGCGCCGCTGACACCAGCAGCTGAGCAGTCATATTTTGCTAACTATCAAAACTTGGATTCATTTGATTTGCAGATGGGGACCCCTATTGGTATGAAAAAAAATTCCCAGGAAAAAAAAGGAAACTCGACACAGGCTTCTTAAACAAACACGCCCGAACCTACCAATAAAAAGACACTGCATCACAATTCTATTTTACAAAGAAATATAGTGTTGCGCAATCCACCCCTAGCCCCCCCATCCCGTGCGTGTTCACGTGCATGTGTGTGCACAGACACACACACACGTGCGTGCGCATGCCTCACAGTGGGGCCTCACTCTCCCCTGCCAGGCTGTGTGCCCCCACACCAGCCCCCTGCAGGGCGCCTGCGCGCACGTTGTCACCAGGCTGCAGTCCATCTCTCTGCTGACAGGCCTCGATGTTGGGCAGGATTTCCAATCCTTCATGACTATCTATTTGTCACTGCAGGTGAGTGGTGGCACTCAGCCTGATCCCCAGCCACTTTCACAGTTACTTATCTGTCTTTATGGATTCATCCTGTGTGTCAAGCCAGCGCATAACAGCATTACTGTCAGGGTGACAAAACTGTCCCCAGAGTGCCACAAATGATTCTCTCTCCTTATGGCTGCTAGCCGGGGGAAACACAGGGACACTACCGCGCTCGCGCATCCTTCTTGGGGCCGCGCCGCCTCAGCGCCCCTGACCCCCACCCCTGCCTGCAGGAAGAGGCAGCTAAGGAAGGTTGCGGCAGACACCAGCAGACACACGTGCCCCAAAGGATAAAGAAGCGGGGGGGGGGCAGGCTCTTGCCACCTGCGTGTTGAGAAGGTGCTGACTTCAACAGCGATCACTGAGGAGGCGCCAGTGATGGCGCTAAACACACACACACACACACACACACACACACACACACAGAAAGGAGGCCTGGAAATGGGAACTGCACTGGCAATGTATCATTTGCTGAGTAGGAACGCTAACTGGAACTAATAATCAATAACAATTTCAAGGCTACGTTAGGCTTGCCAAGTGATTTGCAATCTGTTTGGTAACTTGATTTGCTTAAAAATGAATTTTAAAAAAATCTCATTTCCATGTGGGCTTGGATGTAGCTCCCATTCCGTGGCCCTCTCCTTACAGAAGGCTGAAGCATGCCTTCCTTCATGCTGTAATTCTGACAGTGGCACAGTGAGTGTCCCACGGGGCGTGGTGCTGAGAGGTCGCTTTGGGCAGTGGATCCTTATTTTAACAACAGGCCGGAAAGGGTGCACCAGGGTGGGGGTGGGGGGGTGAAGATGGGCGTTTCTCCCACCCCTGGGAACTTGCTTTGGGTAGCCCACACTTGAGATGTGTGAAGTTGGAATCAGATCCACCTGATTTTACGGGGGCTGTTATTTTATGGAGGCTGCCCAGAGTGGCTTTCTAAGGCCTCTCCATTTTCACAGGCCCCAACCATAGCAAGGTCTTGGGCAGGCTCTGCTCCCTAGAATAACCACACTGTAGCTTGGGGCTTCCACCGGGATGGAAAAATAAAGTCAACAAGACACTGGGTCCACAGCCCGTGGGAGGCGGGGTTGTCAGGGATGAAGTCTGCTTCAAAGGTCACCTGAAATCCGGGCACGTGGGCACATGCATGCACACGCCATGCGGGTTCAGGCGTGCTCAAACTTTTGCTTTGTTCTTACCCTGATGAGCACCTTCGCTTTGTTTTTTTTTTTCTCTTTTTCTTTTAAATAGGTTCAACCTGATTTCTGACACTGGAAAAACAAACCTAAAAGCAATTTAGAAAACACCTGCCCGTGAAGTCAGATGGCAAAATATCGAAAGCTTCTCTCGAAATCTGTGACCTCAGAGGCTGACATGGTTTGATGGGAAATTTAATGTAATAGGCTGCGAAAGCCAAGAGGCCTGTTGTCAGCAATGAAGTCTGAAAGTTAGCAGAATTAATAACACTGTACAATGGAAGAGCCCTCCAGGGACAAGGCCGCAGAGCCAGGGGCAGTGGGGAAAAAATGACTTTTGAAGTCATTTCACTATGACATTCTGTCATCACTGCTAAACGGAAATAAAAAATCATCTGAATCACCGCATGTTTCTTTGTGTGTCCTTCCCTTATCTAATATAAAGTAATAACACCCCACCCAGGCTGGGAAGGGCCCCTCAAGGGACTCAGAGAGCTCCATTTTGAATCGCTAAATGCAATAAGAATAAATGCAGAGTGGGAGTCTGTTTAGCAGAGAGTGATGCCTGGTCTGTTGCCCATCGAAAGCCAATAAATCTCAATGCTTCAACAAGAGATGAAAATGGTTATCTCATCATTGCAGTGCCAGGGCGAAATTTTTCTCTGAGCCAGAGTATTTTTATAGATGATTTATGTCCGGGAAGGATAGTTATTTAGCAAAATGGCAGATAATGATGAATAGAAAGTAAATATGAATAGCAGCAAGGGAGTGGTGCTTTGCCGCGCAATAGACCAAACAAAATACCTCCATAAAGTACATGCCACAGATAATTGCCATTATACTGAAACCAGCATCTCTCTATGACTGGGAGTGAAATACAAATGAGCCCATCTGATTTAGTAAGTGATTGCTTTTTGTTGTTCTAGAATACAAGCCCGGGGAGTCTGCTAATTTTTCTTGAAAGCACAGTTTGTGTATGTAGTGTGGTACTTGGAAGCCCAG
>JAJIBD010008717.1:115000-164939 GCA_021461705.1 Cryptotis parvus
CACTCCTGCCTGCACCAAGCTACCTGCATTTATCTAACCAGAGACATATACAACCTGAAAATCACCTTATGTGCTTTGGCCGTTGTTTTGTTGAGCATAACCAACACATCTGCTCTGCTCAGAAGACCTCTAGATAATGGGGTATGAGTGACTGAGAGACCAGGGAGGGACAAATAAAATGGGGAGACTTTAAGAGTCTCTCAGACTGGCAGCGGGAGGTGACCGTGGGGGCGGGGGAGGGATTCAGCCTGGGAGAACCCATTTCAGGGTACTCTCTGCAGGGCTGACCAGCTCCACCTAGATTATCACCAGGAAGTGTTGAACAAAGGTGGCAGGAAGTGAGGTCTAGTGAGGAAAAAGTGCTTCCTGGACTGTGTTGGGCATGCTCCCTGGGGTGAGAGGGGGCTATAAAAGTAACTCCTTTGTCAGCTGCACAGCTCTCCAAATCCCAGCTCCCTCCTGCGTTGACCTACTGCACCTGGATGGGGAACACTTGAGTGCTGCCTGCTATGTGGCCAACACTCATGTACACTTAAGTTCCTTCAAGATCAGGGTTGTCTTACTTGTCTTGGCTTTTTGTCAAGCATCTAGCACTCTCCTTGGCAGTGTTGGTGGCCAATGGCTACTGTAAAAAGTAACTGAATTCAGTCAGTGTAGTCCTTATCCACCGCTGTGTAACAAATTGGTTTCCAAACTAGGACTTAGGACAGCAGCGTTATTATCTCAGCTTCCTGTGGGGGTACAGGGCCTTTCAGGGTATGCAACTGATGTCTCAATGGGTGATAGAGTCACTGAAAATTTGATTTTGGAAGCGGCACTTCTTATTCACAGACATGGCGAGAGGGCTCAAGGCCTTGTCACACAGCTACATCAGGCTGTTCGTAATGTGGCTGTTGGCTGCCCCAGAGTGAGTGGGTCTGACAGAGAGTTCTGAATGCTCACATTGCCTTTTATCGTCGAGCTTCCCCTCATATGTTGTCAGAAGCAAGCCATCAAGTCTAGTCACACTGAAAGATAACAGCCTGTGAATACTAGAAGGTGGGAATCATTGGGGGTCACCTGGAGGTTGGTTACCATGGCTAGATTCTTAGACCACAATTCAATCTGACCAACATTGATTGGATTCTTGCACTACAACAAACCCCATGCTGGGGATACAATGCCCAGTGGGGAGGCCCCTGCCCTCAGAGTTTACGCTCTGGTAGGGGAGTGGAATGTTCAACAGCTAGAGTAGGAGTGTTACCTAAGGGAAGGTGGGTGTAGGCGTGGGAATGCAGGAACACATTTAAGATACTTAAAATGAAGCCACAGACCATTGAGAAAGGATGTGTTATTAGACAGGTTAAGATTTCCCATCACTTAGACCAGATCTTACATTGTCCCAGAACAGTGTGCTACAGTCAGGGAGGGAGATCTCTAAACTATAGACAACAGGTGAGAATTGAGGATGATTATAAGTTTTCTCTTCTCCTCTAAGGAACTTCAAGCAAGAAGGGCCAAGATTTTTCTCACTCATACAACAACAGTTTTATACCAAATACTGTCATTCTTCAGAGAGAAAACTCATCACAGATGGACAGAGAAAATGTGCTTTCTCACTAGCTAATGGGGACTGAATTGTGCCCCTAAGTGGGCTGGACCTAACAGAATGACAACAAACCCTGTATAACTTATTTACCCATTAATATTTTTATAATCTCCACCTCTAAAGTAATAGAAAAGACATGAGCATAAGTTTTTCTGTTTCTGTTCTTTTTTTTTCTTGGTTTGTTTTTTAATCCACAAATCGACTTCCTTCTTCCTAGGGAATCTTTATTGAATTGCAACACACTCGATATTATTAAGAATTCTGATCAGAGGTAAACATGCAAAACAGGCAGCCAAGGGGATTAAGACTCTTTGTTAGTGTTTACGTTATCTGTTTTTAATTCCTATATATCCTTTCTTTATCTCAGTGTTTCAATACTAATTGCAAAACAGCTCTCACTAACGGTAACGAGTCCCTGGACCTTTGCAGACCTCCAGACACAGCTCCTTGTGTAGATAAGGCAGCCCCTTAACAAGGCTCGGTATCTGGATCAAGGTCTTTTACTGCTTTTTTCACTTTCTTTTGCTCCGCTGGCCTTCCAGAGGCTAAAACCAGCTCACTTAAATCATGGAGTTCAGGGTGATATCTTAGTCTGCTGAGAATCTCTCGACTCAGCCGCGTCTGATGAAATGGATACGCTGTTCGTGGCTTCTTCAAGGCAGGGCCTTACTTCAAATGCAGCCACAGAGAAAGCTAGTACAGAAGCACTCCAGTGCCACCAACGCCACCAGCAGGGCCGAATCAAACGGGGCCCCGTCCCTGATTATTTCTAGTTCACTGATAGGAACAGACAAAAGCTGAGTTATGCTGGTTCTAAGGATTTCAAGAACTAAGTACAACTTGATTCTTCTATCTCTTCCTTCCAATGAATTTTCATGCTGCATTTTGAGGAAATAATGTTCCCTGAGCTCTGCTGGCATTCAAATCACAGTAAAATGTCAAAGAAAGAGAATGAACTCAAATCTACGGGTTGGGCTCCAATGCCACTTACTCTTATTTTATTTTGCAAAAAGAGGAACTACGTTGTGCCCCTTTCTTCCGTTAGCTCCAATTTCCCACTCAGCCGTTTCTATGATTACAAATATCTTTTACGCTTTTTTCATTACTGACTCACCTACACATTGAAGCGGTACCTATTTCATCTTCCTGTCTTGTCTCTTCCTGTATGCCCCTTCTAGAGACTTAATTCAGAGACCGTTGCTAAGCAACCATACATCATAGCAGCCAGTCGCCAATTACTAATTGTCCTCAGCACTTTAGCCTCACAAATCTGGACTGCCTGCGACAATGGCAAGTAGTTTCGATGGCCAAAAACACACCCGAAGGTTTCTGAGCCCCAGCGAAGACAGCATGATGGCACTAACAAAGACTGTCTGTCTCACACTGGGTGAATCACAGCTATCGGTCCATCAGCTGGGCCTCAGCCGTGCCGGAAATAAACCGGAGATACACAAGGAACCGAACACATACCCTCGGATGGGAACTGGGATCCTGGCGCCGTGCATACCTTCTCCGTTCCTCCCGCCCGATGCGCTCCCCCTTGCCTACAGTTTCTAGTTGAATTGAGGATCTATTAGTAATCAAATTTCAGCCTCAATTTTATGGCGAGTGTAATGGAGTTAATTTCTCTAATGCTAGCAGTTCATGGAAAGGGTCTCCTGTGGCCACGCAGACCTGGGATTCGCAGCAGCTGTCAGAGATGCCGCTAAGGAATTCCTTATTAGCTAAGATGCAACCAGGCAGAAAACTCATTACACAGTGCTAAATATACTTAATCACATCTATTAGAGAAAAATGAACTTGATAATTACAACAAATAACTAAACTGCAGAAAGTGTTCAAGGAAAAAAAATAAAAAGAAGAAACCCCATAAACAAACCCACAACAACTCACAGCAACTCACAGTTCTATGTATGCGGGAATGAGTGTTGCTTCAGGTATTCAAAGAGCCAGTAGGAAAAGGGGGCTCTGTGCTGAAGGGGGACACCAGTCTCCAGCTAGGTGGAGCACATCTTAGTTCCCAGGAAAATGACAGATTTACATTTCAGAACTGCCCTTGTTTGTTTGGGGTATATATATATATATATATATATATATATATATATATATATATATATATATATATATATGTATGTATGTATATATGTAAAATTTTAATTAGAGGGAGATCCTTTGAGGGACCAAGGCTTTGTTTCTAGGTGCAGGGTGGGAAGGGTTATGCATTGGGGGTGGGGGGGTACTTTCGGACCAATAAAGACCTATCTGTATGAGCTTTGTGGCACGGCAGGCTTCCCTGGAGGCTAATAAATGTGAAGAGCCAAACTTGGCTTTTTCCCCCCATCACCAAATTGAAGTCACCATAAGGTACCTTCCCCAAAGCTCCCAATTGAGGAATTGGCACCAGGAGTCCCGGATAGCCCTGAAGCGCTCCTCAAGCTTGACCTTGCTTAGTAAGAGAGTCACAATGACCAGATGTGGTGCAGGGGCAGTTTAGACGAATGGAGTCTGTCCACAGAGCCAGGCTAACTTCATGCCCCAAGCTGGTCAAGGATGATTTTTGGGAACTAGGAGGGAAAGGGAAAGTTGGATATAGTTAATTGAGATGGAAAGACGGATTTCCTGATGAAAGAAGGGGAAGGTCAAAAGGAAAGGTCACAAGAAGGACAAAAGGGCCAAAGCAATAGCAAGTAGAGCATTTGCCTTGCACATGTCCGACCCAGGTTCTTTCCCCAGCATACCATCTGCTCTCCCTGACCACCTTCCATAGTGATACCTGCTTTAGAGCTAGGAAGAAACCCTGAGCACAGCCGGGTGTGACCCCAAAACTGAAACCAGAACAAGACACAAAAGCAGCAGCAAGTCTTGATGGCTATCTCGGGGGGGAGATGGAGAGCACCCAGGAAAGGGGGATGGGTCTGGGATCCTGGTGCTCTGCAGCAAGGCAAGATGGGCACACATTTAAGTGCTGAAGTGGTGGAGTAGTTTCAACTCCTTCAGATTTGCTATGATGTGAATAGCAAAATTGATTATCACATAATAATCATCAGGAAATCCATCTTTCCATCTCAATTAACTATATCCAACTTTCCCTTTCCCTCCTAGTTCCCAAAAATCATCCTTAACCAGCTTGGGGCATGAAGTTAGCCTGGCTCTGTGGACAGACTCCATTAGTCTAAACTGCCCTGCACCACATCTGGTCATTGTGACTCTCTTACCAAGCAAGGTCAAGCTTGAGGAGTTCGACAGGGTGATACCATTTCACCAAAACTCTTCAGCGCCACCCTCGAGAACATCATGCAACAATTAGAATGGGAAGGAATGGGAGTGAAGATAGATGGTCGGCAACTACACCACCTCCGCTTCACTGATGACATTGTTCTAATAACACCAAACATTAGCCAAGCGGCACAAATGCTGGCTGACTTCGACCGAGAATGTGGAAAGATAGGTTTTTTTTTTGTCTCTGTCTCTCTCCTTCTCTTTTTTAAAATTTTTTATTATACCACCGTGAACATACAATTACAAAGGTGTTCTAATTGGTTCTTGGTAATACAGTATTCCAGCACCCATCCCCTCCACCAGTGCCCCATTTCCACCACCAATGTACCCCCCTCCCCCCCGCCCCCAGGCCGCCTTAATAGCAGGTACCCCAGTTTCCTCTCTTTCTCTCTCTGTCTCTCTCTCTGTCTCTGCATCTCTCTCCCCTTATTTTACACATTGTGACTAGCCCTGCAGATATTTAGAGTTTATCACTTAAGTCTCTTTTGTGTATATTCAGTGGTGAGTTTTAATCTGCCATTACCATTTCCCATTTATTAAATGGAAAGATAGGTTTACAGCTGAATCTAAAGAAAACAATGTTTATGAAGAATGAACTAGTTCCAGAGGCCCCATTCACTCTCAATGGAACAAACATCTCTGAATGCAGCAGTTATGTGTACCTAAGTCGAGAAATCAACATGATGAACGACCTAAAACCTGAGCTTTGCAGGAGGAAGAGAGCAGCATGGAATGCCTTCAAAGGCATCGAAGAAATAGCTAAAAGGACAAAGAACCTCCGGCTCCGGGCACATCTCTTTGACTCCACCATTCTCCCTGCATTAACATATGCCTCAGAGACCTGGGCCCTATGAAAGCAGGATGAGAATGCTATTCGGGTCTCCCAGAGAGGAATCGAAAGAGCTATGCTTGGAATATCACGCCTCACTCAAGTGAAAGACGGAATCCGGAGTTCTGACCTCCGTCGCTATTCCAGAATCAGGGACGCTGTCTCGTTTGCCAAGGCATCGAAAATCAGATGGGCTGGACATGCAATGCGATTTGGAGACAACCGCTGGACTAGAGCCATTACAGACTGGATCCCACGGGATGTCAAAAGATCACATGGCCGCCCACCCCTACAAGATGGTCAGACTTCCTTGTCAAGACCCTGAAGGAATGGTTTGAGGCTCTTCATATTCCTGAATCAACCAGAAGCCATTGGGCTACACTGGCATGTGATAGGGTCCAATGGAAATGTTACTGGCGCCTGCTCGAGCAAATCGATGAATAACGGGATTCAAGTGATCAAGTGATCAGATTTGCTACACAAAATTCTACTCTTGTTACCTGTGGCCAATCAGTGATGGTGGCAGAAGGAGAGGCCTGCCCAACTCCAACACAGGGCAAAGAAAGGTCAGTTAAGACTCTACACCCACATGAAGAATGGGGAACTTACTCCGCGTCTCCAATACCGTAAAGGGGGTTGAAATAGGCAATGACGGTAATTCTTTTTTTTTAATTTTTATTATACCCAGTGACATACAATTACAAGGTGACATAATTGGTTCTTGGTAATACAGTATACCAGCACCCATCCCTCCACCAGTGCCCCATTTCCACCACCAATGTACCCCCACCCCCTCCTGCCCACCCCCATGCTGCCTTAATAGCAGGTACCCCAGTTTCCTCTCTTTCTCTCTCTAATGACGGTAATTCTTTCTGGAGACCCTCAAGTTCCCTCATCAAAGAGATATCACCTGGTCTCACTATTTTGGTGAAACAGTCTTTGCAAAGGCAAGAGACATTCTTTCAAGTGAAGTCCCTAATCTTCCCTCGTCTCCCTCCAGGAAACATCTCTTTCCCAAGGTCCTATAAGACAGTCAACTTTGCCAATGAAGGCATCTCTCTCTTCCCCAGGGGACAAAGGGTGGAAGAACGGTGACCAAGAGCTGTTAGCAGACATTCCATGACTAAAAGGCATCAGAATTAGCTGACACAAGAGAAAAGAGCGAAGAACACATAGGTCATGGCCATCTCATCAAACCCTCGATCATGTTCTATGCTAAAGCCAGATATTATTGGACCCTTTCAGACTCCAGAAACTAATAAATCTTCTTTCCTGCTGCTTCCCCACCACACTGCAGCCAGGCTTCAGTGCAAAGAAACCTAGCTGAGGGTGCCCTGACACCCACTGGCAGCCATAAAGCTTCCATGGACTCCTCCTACCATCAAAAGAGAAATTGACAGAAAAGAACCACAAGACTTAGGGGTGAAAGAGCAATGCCAAGTGTGGGCTGACTCTGGATTTAGCACCTGCATGCGGCAGCCCTGGTGCCCTGAGAATGGGCATTTCAGAACCTGGGCCTCATCAGGGCATATGGCCGGGCACAGGCTCTTGGTACTCGCTAAATAAACCAGGATATTCGGGGTGGAAGCATCAGTCAGAGCCAGTCCTCCAGTGTTTCAGCACATATCAACTTTTACTGCAAAGAAAAGCATACAAATTTAATCAGCTCTTCATATGGAAATATTTAACTCCCCTGCACCCCGGAGTTGTTTGATATTATTGTTTTAAGAGTCAGGATTAAAAAAAATGCCCAAGATGTGTGATAGTGGTGGACATGGGCAAGCATCCATTCCTGGCAAGAACGCAAAGTCTTACTTCCAGTAGACGCAAGTCTTAAATGCACTGGCGTCTCTGTCAATTGCCTGGCTCAATGAAGAACATATTACATGCCCATAACCATGAAGTCTAAGACAAGAATGATCCATCCAGCACGGTCCTCACCCGCAGTCAAGGCGGAATGCTATTATCGGTGAGAAGAATATGATCTAAGAAAAGCTCCTGTTGCCCACAAGTTTAGGGAGTGTTTTGTTCTGGCATCCAAGCCGCTGAGGTTTCCATTTGCTCCTTCGCCCTTCAAAGACATTATCAAACAACCTTGTTTCAACAGAACTTTTAATCTCTGAAAACCTATAATGTGGAACTCTCTTACATATATACCTATTAAAGAAGTATGTTCTCTCTCAGTAGTCATAAAATGTAAAACACCTCTTAAAAGAGACTTGCTTTGTTTCCCAGCCAAAGGTTCAGGATACAAAAGAGGCTGCCTTTTAAAAACAATTTTAAAACACTGCATTAAATAAAATGAAGTATCAATATACAGATTTTTTTAAACGAAGGCTGCTTTTGAGATCCTGAGCATTTTAAAGTACAAAAAGTGATGTAAGTTGAAGAGAGCCAGTAAGTATGAGAGTCAGAAACGGGCCATTAAGAACTCAGAATTATGAGACAGGAGTGATAGCACAGCAGGTAGGGCATTTGCCTTGCATGCGGCCAACCTAGGTTCAATCCCCAGAGCACCATATGCTCTCCTGAGCATGGCTAGGAGTAATTCCTGAGTGCAGAGCTAGGAGTAGGCCCCAGAAAAACAAACAAACAAAAAAAAATCCCAAAAACTCAGGAGCAAGGAAGAGGCTGTACAGTGTCTCCAGCAAAACTTAGAAAAAAACACATAGTTCAAACTACACCACGACTGTGCCAGTTCCAGGGGAGGGCAGGGCAGTTACAAGCCAGGGTGAAGCTTGCCAGGGCAACTGGTCAGAGCATCCTGAAACTGCCACAAACTAGCCTCAAGCACTGAGAAACTTCTAGTCCTGAGGCGGCTTGTAAGGCACTCATACACGCTGCCGAATTTCCCATTCAGATACATATCAATGAAATCTCCAGATACATATTAATTTTCTTAGACCTAGTTATTTTTGGATGTGGTGGTGGGGTGAGGGTGGGGAGGAACAAAGATGGGATCATGTCTAAATGCAAAGACATCTGGAGTGGGCAAAGTGATCCCGCAGGATCCGGAAGATTTCTTCCGGTTTTCATCAGGTCAGGAACACTGACCTTTGTGCTTGAAGAAGCAATGGTGAAAACATAGCATTTGAAAAGATGAGCATTAAGTTAATTTCTGAGAAGGTTTTTGGAACACAAAGTACAGAAAATTTTATGTCAGCATTATGGAGAATGCTTTTTTTTAAATCACCCCTCTTTTTCTTAAAAAAAAGAAAAAAAAGAAAAGGAAAAGAAAAGAAATCCCGTTTTTATGACTCAAACAGGACTGAAGACATCTCTCTCCAGATAAACGACCACTTGTGTGATTTTGGTTGGAAGCTTTCACACAGAAATGTTTTCCTACTGTCTGTTGGGGTGTTTCTGTCACTTCACATTGACTTTTTTGCTCTCCGTAGCAAATAAATCAGAAAGTTAATAGTTCTGCTGATTTGTTGGAGTTTTTCCTCCCTCCTTTAAAAAAAAAAGAAAGGAAAAGAATAGCTTTAAAGGGGATGGGGAGGGCGACGACAAAACTGATCCTAGAGTGTTAACAACTCCATCGCGGTTTCAGCCTGTGGTCATGCCAACTGTCTAGTAAAAAAGAGAAATTCCACTGTAGCAGAAGTAATAAAATCTTCTTTTAAAGCACAAATACCATGCAGGGAGGAAACGTAAGCCCCAGCCTGGGCCAAAGAAAGTATGGGAGGAACAAAGTGAAACATGGGCTGGAGTTCTGGGGATCTGGGGTCCCCACTCCGCTGTGGATAATCTTTCTCCAAAAGCAGCGGTTTCCATGACCCAGAACCTTTTCTTCCTCTACATCCATCACCTGGGAGGATCTCAGAAAGATGTAAGCTATTATCTGAAGCCATCTTCATTGTTATTCCCATGACAAAATATTTATCACCCGTTCTGTTCTTTCAGAGCAGCTGACCTCGGAGATGGATAGTCAGAAGAGACTCACCCTCCACACCATGCACTGTGCGAGTCACAGAGACAGGTAGAAATGGGAGTGGAAACTTCCATGGCATATTCGCTGCCACACAATTGATCCGTCACCCCCAAAGGACAGAGCCAGGCCTGTTGCATATCTGAGACACCTATCTGGATTTCCAGGGCTCATAATTGACAAATAATTGACTTTCCTTAAAATCAGGGTCAAAGCTCCACAAATTACCACCCTTGGTGATGAGCACAATGGGCCAACTGTTCCCCAGGCAGCCTGGAGGAATCCTGTCTGCCCGCAGGCCCCCACTCAGTTACACCAACAAAAGGCAGCAGTTGAATGTAGAGAAAAGTCAAGTGAAAAGAGCGAGGATCCTGTGACACGGGGCATTCACCAGCCAGATTGTTTTCACACAATCACTTTATATCTCTGATGATGGCCAGACTTGGAAGCGGGATCCGTTTGCCAGGTAAAGCTCTGACACTGAGGCCCCCTTGAGTGAGGGGGGGGGAGCAGCAGGCAAGGCCAGATTCCAGTTTCCAGACTGACTGGGCCTCTTCATTAAAAACACCTACTCTCCCCTTCCTCAGGCGAATCTTGAGAGAAGAGCCCAAAGGACTCAGCAATGCACCAAATCTTGAGAGAAGCGTCCAAACACTCAGCAATGCGCAGGCTCGGGGTGCCAGGGGTGGGGCTCTAGAAGTTTCTACCCCCTCACTTGCCCTCCTTCTTCTTTCTCTTTGCCTAAACCTGCCCCCGAAAGGAAGAGGAGGATAAAAAAATCCAGCTGCCTCCACAGCAGCAGCCCTAGGTCTCATCTGAACACTTGAATGAGTTGAACCCGGAGATACCAAGCCTTGTATTTCATTTCATCTGCTATTTCTTCAAGTCCTCCCACCGCACAAGCTATATGTAAACATGACCACTTTCCCCCTCGCCACTTTGGATTTAATTGTATTCCTAATTGAAAATGAAAATTAATTTGCTTCTGATCAATTCCAGGTGGCAGAGAAGCCTGAAACAGTAGCAGTGCATTTATTTGGTATTTTTTTTTCCTGTTGAACTGACCACACGCACGTGCCCATAAAGCCCTTCGTGCAGAATGGGGTGAGGAGGAGCCGGCCACATCCGGGTGCATGTCGCCTTCTGAGGTCTTCTCTCTTGGCTGATTGGCAGCATTCAATTTTTAATAAAAGATTGACCGGAGTGACAATACTCGTGGAAGTAGGCTGCTGACAGACTTGCCGAGTTAAGTGCGTAATTAAGGCTGTGGAACTACAGATGTTGAACAATGGGGGGCTTACATCAAGATGTATGCGGATATCACAAATAGCCCGGCATCTGGTTTCTTTATCTAAGTACCTTTCTTACGGTTTGGATCTTAATTTTTTACAGTTGACAGCAGTGTTATTTGAGCCAGTCAGTGGCATCTGGCTGCTGGGGGGGGGGGGGGGGGGGGAAGAAAAAAAGAAAGAAAGAGAGAGAGAGAAAAAAATCTCCATGCACTTTAATTAATTGTGGAGAAATTACATGGTCCTTCAACCGTGTAGTTTGTCATCAGCGCACATTACAGATTTATATTAGATGTTTCTCCACAGTGTCAAGAATAATTAAAAGGGGGTAGGAAGTGATGCCAACCAGCAATGCTTTACATCAGTGGTGAAAGTTTTATATTTATTACAGCCAAACAATTTGAGAAGAAGATGTCAACTCAGAGGCTTGGCTGTGCACGGAATACATATCAGGCTGGAGAAGCCAAGGCTTCGGGAATAATGAGAGCGGGTTCATGTTTAATCTATCAGCAGACCAGCACTGCGACGGTGTGCCAGAGTTATTAATGATGAGGGCCCCCTTTCTCAGAAAAACATTTACCTCCAAACAATAAGGAACATATGTTTTTTTTCTCTTTCCTGAAAATGATCTCCATTTGATTACTCTTTCTGATCCAACTAAGAAAAAGAAATGCCAACTGTATGCCAGTCACTGACCCCTTTCCTCACACAAATCATTTGTGCCACATTTATGGCTTGGGAAGACTTGGGTGCATTATTTAAATTGGGGAGGCACATCCAGCAATACTCAGGGGTTATTCTTGGCTCTGCACTCAGGAATTACTCCAGGCAGTGCTTGGGTGGACCATATGGGATGCTGGGGATCAAGTCAGGATCCACCGGGTGAAAGGCGTGCACCCTCCAAACTGTACTATCTTCTGGTCCCAGGGAAGAGTATCTAGTAGAAAGGCCGCGAAATGACTTTTCGCTTCACTGAGCACTGTGCTTGTGGGTGTTTCCATCATAGTTCTCGGCGGAAGGGCCAACCTGAGTGGGAATCACCACGCTGTTACTGTGCTAGCTGAGAAACTCAACTCTTAGCTTTCTTACTCGTGGTACCAAACAACAAACCTGGAACAGATTCCCTTATTCCCTCCCCAAAGATCATGGCCAAGGACAACTGCATTTAGAAGCCAAAGTCACCAAAAACAATTCTTTAGAGCATCCCGTGAATCTACGTCAAAGGGAACTGGCAACCAGAGGGCATCCATCTTCCAGTTCGCTCTCCAATAGAGCAGATTTCCCTCTGCATCACCAGCTCGTCAGGCAGCACATTTCAGGGGGATTATAGATGCCCTCAACCTCCAACGTGTGTCTTGCAGAAGAGTCAGTGTGTGCAATAATCCCCCTAATATGCAATGCCTGTCACTTCTTATTTATTAGCTTCTTGCCCTGTATATTTTCATAATTTCCATTTAGCTAGCACAGCTCCAGAAGTGGAAACATCCTGGGAATCATGACCTCAGGACAGCCTCACCTTTGCCCCTGTGGACTCTGAGGAGAGCAAGATGCCAAACAGAGCTCCTCTCCCTAAGGTCTATGGATCTAAGGACAGGGAATTCTCTTCCTTAACCCTTTATGAAACAGAGAAAATGGTACCGGAGTCCTCACTGCAATAATGGTCACAGGGAACCGCTGGGGCGGGCGAGGGCTCATAGGGAGGATCTGTTTCAAGTTTAGCCTGTTCTACACTAATGATCACATTATGCATTTCAACAGGAACTTTTTTGTCATTGTCGCTGCCATATCATACCTGGCTGTGCTCAGCTGCAGGGTCACCTGGCTCCCAGTGGTGCTCAAAGGGCCATATGCAGTGCTGGGGATGGAACCAAAGTTGGCCATGTGCAAGGCAAGTGTCTATGCTTTCTGTCTTATCTATCTAGCCCTAATTAACAATATTTTTCAGTTTACATGGTGCTTGGAAATTTACCAAGATGTCTTAAAATATTTTATTTTACTGATCCCTTGTGTAGTTCAATGTAGAGGTCTGAAAAGAGCTTCTTTTAACCATTTTTCTTCATCAGTTCTAAATTAAGCACCTTAGACATCTTTTCCCCTTTGCTAATGGCTTAGGAAAAACTCTAGTGGTTCTAATATACTCTCTGTGCTACAAATAAAATCTCTTCTTGCTGTGGCACCACCTTCCTCCCCACGTGGCCCATCTCCCACCACTTTCTAAGGTACTAAACTCATTCCTACCTCAAAGATGTTGCACTTCTGGTCTCAAACGCAGACACTACCCATGTCTTCATGTGCTGTTTCCTTTCTGTCTTGCAGATCTCACGTGAGACACCTCTCATCTAGCATCTATCATTAGCCATCCTTCTACTTCATTCCCTAATTCTAGCTGAAATCTCTTGAGTCATACTTATTTGTTTAACATGGTCTCGGTCCCATAGGAATGTAAACTAAAGTGGTCTTACAAATACTACAACTTCAAGTGCAATTTCCCTATGTGCTTAAACTTATCAAGAATTGATTTCAACTAATCTATATGTCAAATATATTTTATGCATATCATATATAACTATACATCAAATTGATAGTTTTTCCTAACTCAGTAGAAAGTCTGAGTAGTTGGGTTGTTGTAACTAAGTTTTTTACCACCGAAGTGATATTTTTCAACACAACTGGATTTCAAAATTACTAATCCCTCTTTTGGAGAGATCCTAATGGAATTAGCAAATATAAAGGGATATTGATTTAAAATCATTAGTACAGGGAAGACAAAATTTTAATTAAAGGTCAAAGCACTACATCTTGTGTCATTGTGAGAATTATTTTAAAGTCAAGTTTTTCAGTGTTCATATTAAAGTTGTTCATTCACCGAGTCACTAGATTTGAACAGACTTAAACGGAGGTTTGCAGAGTTCAACCACATTTCCCAGCTAAAATCAGCTTCAGAGAGGGAAAGTTAAATACAACCACGGCTGAATCAAGGACATTGGCTACCACACACTTCTACCTCCAACAGAAATGAAGGTTTTTTTTCAAAAATCTTCATAATTTTTTGACTTTATGATGATGCAAAAGTAATACATGTTCAAGACCCTGTGCTTCAAATTTGAACTTTTGGAGGAGGGGCTTTTTGGGTTATACCTGGCACTGCTCAGGGGTTACTCCTGGCTCCACACTCAGGAATTACTCCGGGTAGTTCTTGAGAAATGTTCCATGTAGCTGAGTATTATATTTGTAAAATCACCTCTTGGATCTTACGTATTTCCTCACTGGATCAGAATATAGAACATTTCCAGCATAGACTCCTTGTGTCCCCTTGGTTGATAAGCCCGGAAAACACTTCCCTACCCTCTGCTCCTAGAGGTTAGGAATGCTTCTCTTTTGAACTTTATAGAAATCGAAGCACAAAGATAAGGTATTTTCCTACTTTGTGCAAGTCAAAATACTATGACTAATTTTTGTTTAGAGTAATAAGGTAGTAAAAAATACCGAAATTTTTCTTCATGTGCCTGACATGAAATCCAGTTCTTGGACATACAAAACATGTAACTTTGAGCTATATCTCTGGTTCCACAAAGCCAAAGTATTTAATGTAGAAAATCTTACTAATATAATATTGCTTCGAGGTATTCAAGTGTGACTGTAGTGCCCTCCTGCATTGGCAGGTGGCAGACAGGAGACAGGCTTGCCTACACCCGGGGCTCTGCCCCGTGGGCCCTGGATGGTTGATGGTCTGACATAGAAAAGAGTGGGTCCCCTAGGATGAACCCAGAGCCACGGCAGACCCTGGCAAGCTACCCATGGTGTATTCAATATACTAGTAACAGTATATTCGATATACCAACAAAAGTAACAATAATGAACTTCATTCCCAACGAATGGAGATGTTACTGGCGCCCACTCGAGCAAATTGATGAACAATGGGAAGACAAGTGATACAAGTGATACAATTACTTGAGGGACCATATGGGATGCGAGGTGTAGAACTCGGGTTGGCTGTATGCAAGGCAAATACCCTACCTGCTGTACTATTGCTCCAGTCCCTGTTTTGTTTTTTGGGCCACACCCATCAGTGTTCAGTGCTTACTCCTGACAGGGTTAAGGGAACAGATGTGGTACTTGGGATCAAACTCAGGTTGGTGCTGCATGTAAAGCAAGCACCCTACCCACTGTAGTAATTTTTTCTGGCCCGAGGCCAACAGCTTATATTTTTTATTCTCTGATGTGTCTTTATAACTCAGAGGGATCCTCGCATTTATTCTTCTCTAAGTGCAGGTAGGGCCTTGGACTCCAGCCCCAAGAGATGGGGTCTAGTCTTTTGGTGGCTTCCCCTCTCTCCAGCCCTAATGAGTCCCCTCTTATGCATGCAGAGATGCTAATAGAGATAGGCAACATGGAAGCTGGGAACTGAGTCCAGCCAAAATGTTTAAAACATTAAAGAACTAAATATTAGATTAGGACTAATCTGGTAAATTCAGAATACTGAGGGGCAATAAGGAACTTTAAAATAGAATAGATAGCTGAAAACATGAGCTTTTTTGTGTGCTTTGCCTTAATCCACCAACCTATCTGAAGGTCTAATCTATCAGGTATTTAACTATATACCAGAGATATTTCCTTCACTCCTCGGGGAAGGAGGCAAAGTACAATTGGTTCCATATGAAACAATGTGATCTCTATTAAACTCCAAAATTAAAGCTTTGCAGCTTTTAGATGTGATAATTGTGGCGGCTCATTGTACTGTCTATACTAGCACACCAAGGAGGGAATATGTCAATCTTAAAGGCAAAGAAATTAGAAACGGGAAAAAAATGTACTCCATCAGAGCCAGTATCTAGGGACCTATGTGCAACTGAGGTTTGGTTTCAAAAAAGGTAAGGAAGTAGAGAAAGAGACACAAAGACCCTGCCAATTAGTTATTTAATTTTAAAGAACAGACTGAAAAAAAATCTCTTGATTTTGTCCGCATTCAAACTTCTCAAGATTCCCATAGTGCCCGAGAGCTGTTTTGTCAAAGATCCTGAAAAGGCGTCATGGCACACTGGGACAATGATGTCCAATTAAGTGTTCTCCAGCAGGCCTCAGCAGGACTAACCCCAATGGCTCCAAAGGAGCCCTTAAACCCCACCATGTCAATGAGCATCCCCACGCCTGGGGATTTAGAGTTATAGATTAGACCTCTTAACCCTTCTCGTCCCTCAAAATATCTTACAGTCCCTTTCCTCCCAGGGGAGGAATTGCTGTAGTTAGCGTCTGGCTAAAAAAGATCTCTAGGAAGCTGTATCTAAACTGCACTGGGACATGCACAGAAGATGCTGCACCTGGCTGAGACTTCACCAAACACATAGAGGCTTCTTCATGTTCCTGTTTCACTTCTCGATGCCAAGCCCAATAACTACCAGAAGAGCTATTAGTGATGCCACCTGTTTTCTTGATGCCTTAATTTTTATTCCTTTAACATACTGATGTGCTCCTTCTGTGTCTTGTGAGGTTATAGGAACGAATCCCTTGAAATAAATGGACAGAGAGGGTCTGACTAAATGGGGAATCTGGTTTTACAGCAAAAATAATAAAGCTCACAATCCACTCTGCTCAATTAGATGCCTCCTGTTGAACATCAGTCAGAGAGAAAGAAAAGAGAAGCACGGACCCTTTCAAATACACAGGGGAAATCTGGAAGCAACTCTACATTTTCTGAACCAAATTGTTATCACAGAAAATTATCTCAGAGGGGGCGATCCAAAACTCAACATACTTAAAGACTGTGGCCCACATAACTATTGCTTCAAAAGAGATTCATTTTCCCAATTGGGTTTTGCTAGAGACCCTATGAGCATCCTTTTCTAAGTACACGTTGACGGTGGGGGCTGATAACTTAAGATGTAGAGTGGCAGATATGAGCTGATTATTGAAAATAAAAAACAAGCTAATTTACGGGTAAGTGGGAAATATGCTGGTCAAAAAGTAGCTTCAGAGGCAAAGATACTTTTCGTAGCTTGGAAAATATTACTTGGTCTTTCAATGCTGGGGGCAGCTGGGGACCTGGTCTTCAGTTGACACGCCCCTGTTGGTTTCCAAGGTTCAGTTCCTTCCCCACCTGTAGCTGAAGAGCTTCTAGGGTAAGGTACTGTACACAGCATGGGGAAACTTTTGAGAGAATGGCTGCAGCAGAACTGGAAATGATTATTTCCTAATAAAAGCTTCCTCTCTCCAAGGCGCTCATGCCAACAGGCTGCACTGAGACGGCAAAAAGTAAGGTACATTTTCTTGGCAAAAATTTTCCATCATTTTCTTTTTCTTATATAGCAAGGGAATTCTTTTCATTTTAGAATCATAAAGCTCTTAAACTTGGGCTTTAAGATGGAAAAGCAACTACATCTTTTATGAGAAAAGTGCTGTTGAGAGCAGCTTTATTTCCTTGTTACATAGACATCTGCCTTCCCAGGAAAAGGAAAGTCAATGTTTATTATGAAGTCTATTTAAACAGACGAATGCGAGATTTCACATACATCTCTCAGTAATAGGGGGAAATAACCACCTCTGAGGATTGATTTTCAGATTTTTTAAAAAAACAGTTTTAAGACCTGGCAGCCCTGCTATGCTTGTCTAAAGGCCATGGGGTTCTTATGGCACCCCTTCCTGCCCTGGCCAATCAGCAGAGACACTGAGCATCTAATGGAGGAGGAAGAGGCCCTCAGCACTGAACTCCTATGGCCTCAGATACTTGGGAAGTTGTAAGGCCCTTGAAGGCATGCCACCGCTCAAAAGGTCATACTGCGTGGTAGTTGGCTATTTTATGAGCAGCATGGAACTGTCCCTATTCTCTAGAACAGGTGGAATGTGCTGGGGGGACATTCTATAAAGACTCTCAGGACTTGTACCAGGGAAATTTCAAGATGGAGGCAAAGTGCTTCGCAAACAATCCAGATCTTTCTGCTCCACTTCTCTTCACTCTTCAGAATTGAGGGTGCCACCCCCAAGATCTCCCAACTTTACACTATCAGCCCCACTTCTCTTCTAGCCATAAAGTGGACCGATTCTCCAGAGAGGACTCAGGCTTAGCTGCATCACTAAGGAAAATCAAGAGTTAAGAAGAAGGAAAGTGCCTGCCATAGAGGCAGGCTGGGGGAAGAAGGAGAATATCCAGGGACATTGGTGTTGGGAAGGGTGCACTGGTGAAGGGATGGGTGCTGGATCATTATGACTGAACCCCACATCATTAACAAGTTTGTAACTGTATTTCTCATGGTGGTATAATAAAATTTAAAAAAAAAACAGAAAAGCAAAAGTTTTTCACAGACAACAGACTCTCCTCATGCAGATGGGGATAGGACTGGGGGGGAGGTCAGTCTGGAGTTGACAGTTGCTGGGCAGTGCCTGAGAACCCAAGTGGCAGGAAAGCACCTTAACCTAAACAGAAAGGAAAAGGGAAGGCGGCGAGGATCTTGGCAAGTCCTCAACCACAGGTCTATGAGAAGATAGTTGACGATGATAGGCTACAGTAAAATATCAAAGACACTTGTTACTTGTCTTCACATTGTTCATCAATCTGCTCAATCGGGTGCCAGTAACATTAGGAATGAGGTCCATTATTGTTACTGTTTTTGACATATCAAATACACCACAGGTAGCTTGCCAGCTGGCTCTGCCGTGGCTCTGAGTTCATGCCAGGGGGCCCAAAAAATTATTTTTGCTTTCTAGTCCCTGGCCCTGTACTTTAAGTAGAAGTATCCCGCAGAGCACTTCCTGAGTTGACATAAAGGTTAAAGCTATACATTGTGGGGTGATTTTGAATTTGCAGAACCAGGACACAACATGGCTGTGCTGTTCTCCCTGCATCTGAATCTTACCAAGAGAGGTTATGGCTGGACCCTTAAACTGGCCTTGGGGGACACTAGCTCCTCTCCTCTGATGGTTCACTGACTTCCAAGTTTGGAGTCAGAGAATCGCCCTCAACTTTAACCTCTTCCTCAGTCCAATGAATGACTGATGAGCTTCTTCCACACCAAAAGTTCTGTGAAACGGATACTTCTCTCTGGCTATCACTGCTCTGCATGACCCCCAACTTCAGGAGCATGGGGCTTCTTCACCAGAGCCTGTGGAATAAGAATCATCCCTGTCCCTCACCCACCAGAACAACCTACCTAAGACACCAGTCATGTTGCTCTTAGCTCGGACACCTCTCAAGGCTTCCCAGAACATAGCCATCACTTACCCCTCCCAAATACGAGATCTAAAGGTTCCCGAACATAATCTTGACTAGGCTGAACCAGGTCTGGCCAGTGCTTTTCCTCCAACTCTAGAGGGATTCTAAAGGGAGTGGCCATCTCTCAAGATCTCACCTAGCAACTCAAAATTCATCTTTTCCTTAAAATTTACCAATGTAAATTGAAATGAACCCACCTAGTGAACTTGGAACTCACTAATGAAATGATGACTTTGTCTATCTCTGAGGCCCACTGGCATTTTTCTCAGAGACCCAAGAACTCTTTGAGAACTTGACATTTTTTATGCCCTCATTTCAAGATGATCTAAAATTATTTTATCTGTTGCACAGATGGGATGGTCTTGTACCCTGAAATTCTAAAACTGAAAAGCGGTCTTCTAGACTTAACAAACATTTTAGTTTCTAAGTCTATGAACCCTTACTATTAGAGTAATCTAAGAATCCTTTTTCTTCTAAAAGAAATATGTAAATCTGTGACAATCATGTATTGTTATGTGAAGTACCTTTCTCAGTGTCGTCTTAACTGATATTTAAACCCTTTCTGAGAGGTTCCCCTTTCATGCTTTATGTCTTATCTTTCCAAACAGATGGCAAACACTCTGGGGACAGGGATTCTGTCATAGACTTCTTTGGATTCCTAACACAGCGAATATTTTTTGCAGAAAACAAGTACTTGCTCAAAATCAGCTGCTTCTTTTTGTTGTGACGGCCTGATTGGATACTGAGGCAGGGGTGGGGGTGAGGGCCAAGGAGAGGGACGGAGGGTGGAGGCTATCAAAGAGGAGTGTAGAAACTGTCCAAATTCCCTTTATTCTCACAAGGGTTGTATCACTTGAGCATTCCCTGTATAGTAGCAGGGCTTCTATTTTTAAACTTTTTTTTTATCATCTTTACTTCAATAAGACAATAAAAAATTAAAACTTTTGGACCAGAAAGCTGGTTCAGGGCTTAAGTCTTGCGTAAGTCTGAGGCCAGCCCGGCTTCGATCCCCAGCACTGCACGTGGTCCCATGGACCACCAGGAGCAACACCACAGCACAGCGCTGGAAGCTGCCCTCAGCATGGCTGGATAGAGCCTATCCACCCTCAAAAAGCCTGTTTATTAGCAAAATGAAAAAATGGAAACATGTCTTTCTCAAAGCTGTTTAAAAGCACAAGAACAAAAAAAAGAAACGCAACCCCATGTATTCTTAATGTTTCTGGTAAAATCTATGTTCATTTCATAACGAAATCTAGAACTGCCATTCATGGCCCATATGAACAGGGGTGACCCCATATATCATCTTCATTAGTGGCAAAATGAGGCCAGAAGGAGCAGAGAAACTCAAAATGGGATTTTCCCACTTGAGAACTGTGGAAGGATTGAAAATTAATTGATGATGATCTGTACAGTCAGCTTCATTGATCACCTAAAATCTTTTCTCATGCAAGTATTGAAAGTTGATAGACGAGGATTTACAGAAGTTTACTTGGTTGCATTCCTTAAGAATCTCAGTAGTCTACAGCAGAGGCCAGCACAAATGAAGCCGAGGCCTAATTTACTATAAGGAAGAATATTCTTTAACCAGTGCTTTGCTGTTACCTGAGGCAAAGGCATAAAAATCAGAAAGGAAACAATGAGCATGATGGCAGAAGACTGTTGCCCGAGCTACTCCGACAGTTCAGCAAATGCCATTCTTCTCCTGTGGTGAGAGAGAGAGAGAGAGAGAGAGAGAGAGAGAGAGAGAGAGAGAGAGAGAGAGAGAGAGAGAGAGAGAGAGGAGAGAAATAGAAATCAAGGTCGGAAAGCACCTGCACTTTACAGACCAGTAATAGATACACACATAAGTAAATAAACGCACACTGGTTTTCCTTGGGAAAGATAATTCCGAACAACGTGCCCAAATTATGGACCGAAAGTAGGAAGGGAGACAGAGGGACAAATGACACATTACGAAACGTCCTCACGCTCACATCTCAAGTGAAACAAGGGAACAGGAAGGTAGCTTTAGCGCGAGACTTAGGAAAGCGAGGGTGAAGCGAGTGAGCTTTTCTCTCTCCATGAACCGTTCTTTGTTCGGGTGCTGCTGCATGTTCAGTTAATTAACACACAGCACACTGCTGCCTGGAACGCCTTACATAATTACACCTGGAGTCTAATTAGGTAACTCTCCACTATCCCTTGTCTGAATCACCCAAGCTACAAATCTCTCAAAGTGCAGCGAGCATTCATTTAGCGAGGCTTGTGACATGCCTGTGAAATTAAAAAGTTGTCACTTCTAACATGTTAGATACACTAACAGCCTAAATGAGTTTTCCCATATGCTTTTCGTGGGGAAATGGAAATCCTGAGAGGATCTTCCTGTAGTCCTCTGGATTTTTCTCTTGGCATTTTGCAGGTTCCAGAGAAGCATGCCAGGTAGAATTAGACTTTATCGATGGCAGTGCTGGGCAATTGCTCAGTCGGTGCCTGTGCTGTTAATTTTCATAAGATTGTATATACTGAATTTTGTGTTTATTTTTTAATGCTATGGGGGCCACATCTGGTGGTGCTTAGATGCTTCTCCTGACTCTGTGCTTGGGAGTCATTGCTGGTGGTGCTCAGAGGACCATGCAGTGCCAGAGACTGACCAAAGCATGCACTTCAGTCCACTGAGCTACCTCTCTGACACTTGTGTGGAGCCACACTGGAAGACCTCAGGGATCAATCCTGGCTCTGTGCTCAGGGAGTCCTCCTGGTGGAACTTAAGGTCTCATATTGGGTGCCAGGGATCGAATCTGGGTTGGCTGAATGCAAAGCAAGTGTCTTACATGCTGTACTGTCCTCTGAACTCAATAATTAAAGATCCTTGGGACAGGAGCGATAGTTCAGCTGGTAGGGCGTTTGCCTTGCACTCAGTCGACTTGGGTTCGATCCCGGCATCCCATATGGTCCCCTGGGCACCGCCAGGAGTAATTCCTGAGTGCAGAGCCAGGAGAAACCCCTGAGCATTGCTGGGTGTGACCCAAAAAAGCAAAAAACAAAGATCCTTCCCTTCCTCTTCTCCATCTCTCTCCCTTCCTTTCTAGTTTTGGTTTTTGGGTGACAGTGCTCAGGACTTATTCTTGGCAGGCTTAAGGGACCATATGGGATACCAGGAATCAAACCTGGGATGACAGCATGCAAGGCAAAAAAAACTTACCCATTATACTTTTGCTCCGATCCCCTGATGTTTATTATTAATATTGATTACTTAGTTAATAATATTATAGGAAATTAAAATGACTTCCCTCAGACTTTTGGAAATTTGCAACCTTCCTATACTGCATGGTATGATCTTTATACCAATGATATGCAGAGGGAAGAAGGAAAATCCACAAAAGACTACCCCATGAAATGATGTCACCTATAATTTTCCCCAAAGTAATGCTTCAATGACGACCATGTAATATATCCAGCAAAATATTATTTTAGAATTTTGAACCTGAATTTGAAACAGTGGACTCAATAAACTAACAAGAAAAGCTTTCTTTCATGGAAGCAAACTGAGAGTGTGCAAGCCATACTGTAAATTACTCCCCTCTTCTCCCCCCACCTGTATCCCACCCTGGGATGTATACAGCTCAGCCAAATGGTATGTGAGGTAACACAGTACAGTGTGATGTAATGGCATGTGATTTCACAGGGCTGCTGATCAATTAAGACCGCACAATACGTTGTTCTGTTCCTTTCTCTGACCACTATTTTGCAAGTTACACCATACATCATCCCTAAGATCTGTGTCTTGCATTGGCGATTCCTGTTATCAGGATATAGTGACAAAGGGAACACCTTGTCCCTAGGTCACGCTGCGCACGAGGAGGGGCAGAGAGCCAAACTCTACACTGAGTACTGTGCAGATTGATGAGACTGGAAGGAGGATAAAGAGGAGGGAGGAGCAATGCCTGGGTCCAAGGCGATGATCAAGGATGCTACCCAACTGGTGGGCGCAGCCAAAGGTATAAGAAACAGGTCCACCAGTGCCAAGTCTGTACTCTGCCTGCAGCAACTGTCAACTAATGATAGATTAGACAAATCTGATTGCTCTATCAAAACATTCATCTCAAATCTTGATTAGTAAGCCTATTGAATTATGATTAATTCACAAGGGTGCTGCTGACAGATAAGATACTTTATCTGACAACGTGTATATGAGATGCTTTGCCTGAAGCCAGAAAAAAGAAGAAAAAAAAAACAACCTGAGAAACAAAAACCAAGCACAAACTCCCAAAGTTGCTAGTAAAATAAACAGTATCAGGTACAGCACATTGAAGATAATGAGGATACAGGCACCTTTTAATTCAATAAAGAGCTTATTTCTAAACCATAGTCTTGACACCAAAAACATGAGGGATTTAGGGAGAAAAATATACCGAGAACAATATAGTGCAGACAAGAACACTAGCACCTTCTTGTCTTTTCAGTGGGATTGTGTAAGAGATAGGAGTTGGGATTGCTTGAGGAGGCGTCAGCCCCACTTTGGGCGACATCCCAGCTACGCAGGCCAGAGGCAGAGCAGAACTTGCCTTTTTCAAAGTTACCATCCAATTACTCTCCTTGTCTCTGGGATGAAGACATGTGCATATAGAAATAGCCCACCTAAACTCTGGGGACATTCAGAAGGTGGATTAAAAAGACATCTGTAAATGTATATATAGAGAATTAGGGATCAAAGAGATGAAAAGAGAGGGGTGTAGTACTTCTGTGTTTTGTTTTCTTAAGCAAACAAACGAAAAACTATTTCTTTCTTGTTCTTGCAGTGTTGTTTGAGCAAAGACACATTGAATGGGTGTACCTTAAAGTATTAGTTTAGTGCTTAAGGAGTGAATGACTCAGGAAAAATGAAAACAGGATCACTCATTCCCTTATCAAGCCAGCTCATCAGCCCAGAACCTCAATGTATGAATCAGACCACATCCACTGACAGTTCTGCCAATCCCCTAAACTGGCCAATCCCTCAAACTAGGGACCGGAGCCTGCTCAGTCAGAGGATGCTAAGTACTCGAAGTTTCATGTAATTTTAAGATGGTATCATTATCTGTGTCTGACCTTATGATTTTACCAAAAGCCTAATGTCCTATAATCATGTTTCTCTTTAGCCAGTATTAACCTTTCTGTGACTTCTCTCCTCTCTCTCTCATAACTATCCTCTGTTAATCAATTGTGCACTGCAGATGGGGTCAAGGAAACCTACTTCCTCCTTTGATAGCCTCCAATGTTTCTACTCTTGGGGATAAAAGTGCTTTAAATGGAGTTATATTCTAGGAAAATCAATATATGATTACTGCAAAGATTTGTATTGATTGTCCTGTTGCATTGCAAAAGGCTAAAGAAAAATTGCACAGCACATTTTCCTCCAATTTCTACTCCACAGAGTTTGTTGTGAATGTTTTGGGCAAGAAGAAAATGTTGGAACTTTATTTAATGACCTAAAGTTTTCATCATTCGATCCATTTGCTTCTCTATTTCTACCTGAAAAACATTTCTCTATTACTTTCCTGGCTTATCGTCATAACTCGGGCCAGCACCAGGCCCACCGGGAGAGTTCACCAAGTTGAAGACTGTCCATTTGGACACAGGCTGTGCCAGAACCTGTGGCAGAGTAGGACAGCCTGAGTGTGTATAGTAGGACTTTCTTTCGAGTGCGCTCTGTACGATTGCCTCTGAGTGTGTAAAAAGTGCATATTAGGACTGCCTATGACTGTGCACAGTGGACAGCCTCTCAGTGTGCACAGTGTACAGAGTAGGACTATCTCTGTGCATAGCAGACCTGCCTCTGCGTGTGCACAGTATAACTACCTCTGAGTGTGCACAGTAGAACTGTCTCTGACTGTACACAGTAGGACTGCCTTTTGAGTGTACATTCTCCTCTTGCAACTGCTTGAGAGACTCCTTAACCTCTCTGAAGCAGCAAAGGATGCAGGTGACAAATATTTCTGTTTCCCTGCTGGACAAATCTGCCAAATTTCGGCTTAGGGACTGAGGTGCAGAGCTCTGGGAGAGCTTCTGAGAGAGGACAGGAGGGATGAGGCCTCCCTGGCACAGCCACCTTCCATCCATCCTTTTTGTTTTCTGTGATGCAGAAAACCAGTTAAGAGCAGCCTGTGCAGCCTGTGTGCCTGTGTGTGTGTGTGTGTGTGTGTGTGTGTGTGTGTGTGTAGGGGGGTGTCTGGGAACCAAGACTAAGGTGAGAAGACAGAAGTCCATGCAAGGCAGAACAGTTGGGGACCGCCAGCCTCCATCCCCCATCCCCTGCCTACCCTGTGGGGTCCCTGGTGGGTCTTTCACATGAAGGGACCTAAACTCTTTGTGTGACTTAGGTTTCCTTCAGTCCACTGCGAGCCATTTCTCCTCCCAGATGCCTGCCTGTGTGAGTCCCCAGTGAAATGGTGACTAACGACAAATGAGGAACATTTATCTCTAAGGCTAATTTGAACCACTGGGTGGTACAAATACTTGATACTGTCTGGAATCATTTAGCTGTTTTCCCAGTAACTAGTGTTGAGGAATCGTCATAGTAATAATTAAAAAATGTTTTTTAAAGTTATGAAAAAATATTTAAGAGGCAGACTCCCAGCGGGTCAGTCGAGCAGGGGCCAGGCTACTCTGCTCAGCCCTGCAGCATGTACGTGGGAGCAGCTGAGCTATTCCCAGGGGTGCTGGCAGGAAGAGAGGGTGAAAGCCAGGCCCAGGACTATGAGGGCCTCAAACATGCTGGCCGTGTGCCTTATCACGGCAGGCCCCTGGTCTCTGAAAGAACCGTGTGCCTGTGGCCACTCTAGCTTCCGACCCACATTTCTTCTTGCAGTGACAGGAATCCCGGTTTCTGGTGGGGAATTTCTTCCTTCAGAGTGTCCGAGATTCTTGGAAGGACTGTCCACAAGGTGCTTTGGCCCTCCCCTTGCTGGGCAACCATCACAGCGTCAAGGTGGGGCCCAGCAGACTCTGGGTCTTTTTTTTTTTTCTTTTTGGGTTACACCCAGCAATGCTCAGGGGATTACTCCTGGCTCTTCGCTCAGGAATGACACCTGGTGGTGCTCGGGGGACCATATGGGATGCCGGGGATCGAACCGGGTCAGCTGCGTGCAAGGCAAACGCCCTACCCACTGTGCTATCGCTCCGGCCCCAGACTCTGGGTCTTGGGTGAACAACAGAGCTCCTCCTCCCAACAGCAGCGCCCGTCACTGGGCCTCATTCCCACTGCCCGGATCCCTGAGGCCATGCTGCCACTACGCCACCCCATTCTCACAGGACCTATAAGCCATGGCTGCCAAATCTTTTCCTCCCGAAGAATCCTATCCCTCACTCTCTTTTCCACCATTTCCTTAAGTTACCCAGCTTTTCTTTCTATTGCTTGTGACCAAAACACTCAGAAATTATTGGAAGGTAACTCTAAGACATCACATTCCTTTTGGTTAAAAGAAGGTCTCAAGGGCAGGAGAGACTGTCGAGGGGATTAGGCTGACCCTCTTTTGATCCCTGGTACTTTAAGTCCTGCATGGGGCTGGTGCGGAGGGGGGGTGGAATGGGAGCAGTTCTTGGAGGCCAGGGCCAGGAGTAGCCCTTGAGCAGTGCCAGGGACGGCTTAAGTGCCCCCAACTCACTCCCGATAAATAAAATGAAATAAAAGTGGAGCAATTCACTTCTTGAGCTTAGGTAGGCAAGGGGAGGAGACAGCTGCAGTCTGGCCAGGGGCTCTGAGCTCGGAGCCCTGTCAGGGCTAAGTGCTCCACCTCCCTGCTTTCGAAGGTGCCGTTTTCAGACCTCGGCAAGACACAGCAGCCTCCTCTCATCAAAACCAACCCATGGGATCATACAATTAGTAACAGTTTTACTTTGAAAAAGAATAAATTTGAATTCAATTTTCTCCACATAAGGGGCCCCGGAAACCAGCTCTTTGGAGACACCTGATGTTATTTAATACGGCGGAAGCTGGGCTCTCGATGAACGTGAGAATCACGGAATCAGCACACAAGGACCCAAGGCTCCATGATTGAGGCGGCTCTGAAATAAGAGCTATTTATTATTCTAGATTAAGAGAAGCAGCTTCCCAAACCTCTTCCTTACAGACAAAATACTCATTACTGCAAGTTCTTCTTATGGCTCATTGCCTAAGCAATTTAAACCTCTCACTGAATACAGACAGAAGTTGCTGATTACGGAGGCCACGGACTGCTTGGCTTTGGTGACGACTACATTTCCTTAAGAACTTCAGCTTCAATAGGAGGTGACATTAAATTAGGAAGAATAACAGTAAATCTTTATCAGGATAATGGAGATGCCATCAGGGTTGGAGCTGCTCTGTACGGGGAGCCCAGGGTTCAATCCCGAGCACCACAGTATCCTTTAAGCACCACCAAGAGACAGAGAAACTAACATCATCATCATCATATAATCATGGATGAAGTGAAGACAGTTTTTAAATTTTTATTTTAGTTTTGGGGTCATAGCCTGCGATGCTCAGGGGTCACTCTAGGCTCTGCACTCAGGAATTACTCCTGTATTCAGGGGTGTGCCTGGAATGCCTGAGATTGAACCAGGGATATGGAATGCCTGGGATGAAACCTGGGTTAGTCACGTGCAAGGCAAGCAACTTACCTGCTCCATTATCTCTCCAGCACGCCTTGAACACAATTATTATCCCCTTTATTCTGCTGGAGAATAATGAGATAAAGGTGAAGCAGAGAGGTTAAGCAACTTGTCCAAAGTTATTGGGCTCGTAAATGGAAGAGCCAGGATAAATCTCAATGCCACTGTAATAAAATCTGTATATTTCTTCTACTTTGCTGCAGGCAATACAAACTACTAAAACCAACCCAGAAACCTGTTCTGATAATGTAAGGCAAAAAGCCACCCAAATGTTTACACCTTTTATGTAATAATTATACCTCTAATAATGTATTCCTCAGCAATAAACTAGATGAAGAAAATGCCTAAAGAGATTTTTATTACAGCATTACTCAGAAGAGCAAAATGAAGGGGTGGGGAGTGAAGAAAGGAGAGAGAGAGAGAGAGAGAGAGAGAGAGAGAGAGAGAGGAGTTGAAAGAGAGAGAGAGAAGTTGAACACATTCTTTGCATGTAGGAGGCCTGGATTCAATTCCAGGCACTGCCTTGTCTCTGAGTACCTCTGGAAGTGACTCCCAATGGAATGGGAGTCGCCCCAAACATATTTTGGGTTTGGCCCCCCAAAATAGAAAAAAAACAGAGTAAAATTCAGTCAAAGTATCCCGATTTTTCAATAATGGGGAATTATTAGATAAAATATAAAATAAAACTTGAATGATTACTCAATCATTAAAATATGTGATTACTAAATGGTCACACAACATGGAAAACACTTTCGTACTAAATTTTAAAAGATACAAAATTTGGCCCAGAGCAACAGTACAGCAGGTAGGGCATTAGCCTTGCACAGGGCTAACCTGGGTTTGATCCCGGCATCCCATATGGTCCCCGAGCAAAGCCAGGAGTAATTCCTGAGTGCAGAGTGAGGAGAAACCTCTGCACATCACTGAGTGTGACCCAAAGGGAAATTGGGGCTGTGGAATCCCATATGGGCCCCCCAAACCCTACCAGGACTAATTCCTGAGCACAGAACCAGGAGTAGCCCCCCCACCCCCCACTGATATTTCTGCTATCATTTTCTACACTTCAAACAGGTGGGTGGATGATGTGGAGGGCTGGTGGGGAGGCCATAAGGTCTTCTGGAAAGGAAGAGGAGTAGCATTAAGTTTCCACTGGCCTAGGAGACTTCTGGGCGGTGTTTGGGAAAGCCGAAACCTCCTTCAACGGGGACGAACCAGGATGCTACAAAGTAAGGAGGCTTAGCAATGCGGGCGAAGCTCTTTATCCAGTCAAGGTAAATGAAGTTCGGCTGGTCAGGAGAGTAAATAAGATTAGTTATGGGCTCCAGGTCACCCACTCACGGAGGTCAGCGAGTGTGAGATTATTATCCTGGGTAGAAGAGCAGCAAAATAGCATTAAGGAATAAATTAATGAAAAGGTAGGAGATTATTTGAACTAAAGCCCTAATCAGTTTAGAGATTTCACTCAACTGCTCCACTAGCCATCAGTCAAGCTCACAAAACAAATATGCTTGTTCTCTTAAGTAATTCCAGGAGATCTCCCTTCCTTGCTTCAAAGACATCCAATCTACGGAAAACCATGAATAAAGTTACCCCAGTCTGCTGTTCCACCTCGCACTAAGCCCGCGAAACATAAAGGGGCATGCCACTTAAATAGGAGTGTCGACTATTTATACTGGATGCGTAATTCCAAGTCCTGTTTGGCCTTTGATTCTAAATAGAAGATCATTCCATACCCATTTACAAACACTGAATTCACCAATGTGCAAACTGCATATTTTATTAAATAAACACAAACCAGGAGATAATGACATACATTTGTTTTCATTACAAGTAGTAATGCAATATTTCTCCAAGGCTTACTGCATTAGCATTTCTTGCCACGTTTCGAATGCCTTTGAACTTTCTGAAAAGCTACATCTGTTAGCTCCCGTGTATACAGCAGAAAGTTACCAAGTGAATTAAGTTTTAATATAAATTGCTTTGTTCACTATTAAGATTGATGTTGGACACACTGTACTGTAAGTTGCAAACTGCAATTACAATTCGTTGCAATTATCTTTGGTTGTTAATAGCACAAGATAGCATGTCACTTTCTACCAAGTGTATAATTTATCATTTGTGTTTTTTCCCGTGAACTCTTGTGGTATTCCAAATGTATAATCTTGTTGTATTTATTTCCCAGCGGTCCAACAAAATGCACAGCAAGTGCTGACTAGAACAAACTAAAAAGCACTGCTATTGACAAGCCGTCACTTGAACAGTAATGAACATTCTGCCTCCACTTTCACCTCAACAAACCAGCAGCTTTAATTTATGATAAAGCAAAGGAGAGGCAACCTCCAGGTTTATTATAGCCTCAGTGCTGTTTCAAATAAAGTAATTAGAAGGTCAAGAGATAGGTCTGGAAAGCCAAATATAAATGCAACCCTTCTGTACCGACATTAAAAAAAAATGGGGTGGGGGGGGTTAGACTAGTATGTTCAAAGGGCATTTTATCCATCTTTCTTCTCTGGAGCAGGGCAAGTCCATTTTTTAATACTACCGTAACCAATCAGAAACAGTGGCAGCTCCGTTCCTCCATTCCGTCCCTCTCTAATTTGCTCCATATGGACTAGGCACAGAGCACCTAAGACAGCGTCCTAAGGAGAACTGAACTAGTGCTCCCCCGCCCCCGCCAGACTGCTCTGGACCATAAACTCAGGACAGGTGATTAGCAACTATTCCCCTCCTACCACCCTCAGACACTCAGTAAGTGAACTGAAAGGTTCTAGAAAAATCCCAGAGAATGACAGCCTACAAATAAATGCATTTCGAAGGCTGAGTACAGTTTAATTTTTTTCTTGAACAAACACCTGGGGGAAAGAAGTTGACTTGCTGAAAAATGATCCTTTCACCGTCTTCTGTTTTCAGCGACTCTGTGATGGAAGGAACAATGACAATCAGAGCATGTGGTTTCTAAGGAATTGCTGGAGTCGCCATCTTGGATGGGAAGGCTCCTAGTTCTGCACATCATGTTCCACGTTGACCCTCCCTGCTGTAGCTACAGGAATGTCACGCTAAAGGTGACTCGGGGCTGTGCTCTCTAGTGAATCTCGACTGTCTCGAGCCAGGCAAACCTCTGAGGAGTAAATTAGAAAAAATGCTAGGAAAGACCCACGCTCACTTCCAGGGCTGCTTCCTTCAAACTCGACTCCTGGGTTACTTTGGGAGGAGGGAAATTTCTGGGAATCTGCTCTGTTTCTCCCCATTTGCCTATGGTTTAGATCCCATCTCTATGGAATTCCTTCAAAGAAGGGAGGGGTAGGGAGGAAGAAAGGGGGATGGAAGGATGGAAGGGGGAAGAAGGAAGGAAGTACAGAGGGAAGAGAGAGAAGAGATCAGCGTGAAAGAAGACAAAGGCAGGGTGAAACCACCTTCTGCGCAGGCAGCCAGGAGTGATCCACACATAGGGACCCGCACCAGTCTGAAAAGACTAACCTCATAAAAAGGTACCAGTAATTCTTATGCTATCGCCAATGAAAACTCTAATAGCTTCTCCGAGGTTATTGTGTTCATCTGGATCCTGCTATTGAGGGGGAGAGGGGCGCGGTGGCACATACTTTACCTTTCTGAAATTGTATTTTGTTGTGCAATTTTTGCTGCAAGTAATTTTTACCATTGTCTGTTCAAGTAGTCAGCATAATTACACTTGATTATATAAGTGGTGGAAATGTATGTAATCTCATAATTAGAACATGTAATTATGTTGTAAAAATCCTTAAGAAACTGTAAAGCAAAAAAATACAGAAGTATAGTAGGTGGGTTTTTCTGCTTTTTTGTTGTTTTTGTTTTTTATCTGTTGGGGGGTTCTCCACCTTAGAAAACAACTGAATAAAGACTATCATTGAGTGGCAGGGAATAAGTCTATTTTAGGCCTGTATCTACCTAGGTGAACAGATGAGCAGTTCTAATCCAAGATCAGATATCATCTTGATATCCCAGGCTACTTTGCAAGTCAGGCAATAACTGGATGCCGTGGCTGAACCCTACGACCCAACTGTATACACCAAGTGTAATCCAGGGCTGAAGCTGAAATGCACTGAAGCAGGCGCCTTCACCCAGGGCCATGTTTTATTCCCCTATCGGTTTTTTTTCGCTTGTTTACTTTACACTAGGCATAAAGCTACTGGTAATATGTATAATTAGTGGCAAGGCAAGTGTTCAAACAAACCAGATCATTTTCAGGGACACCCCTGAACAGCAATTTCAGTACGTTCAACAACTAGATGAGGTAAAAACTGGGCTGTTCCACTCACACCAAGGCTGCTTCTTCCCTGATCTTCCTCTACAGTACTGACGAGCAGTGAGAAGTTAGAAACTTGGGCTGTGCAGAGCAATGAGATGCGCAGAGCCTGATAATTTGAACTGGAAAGTGAATTCTCACTTTCCAGAGTTTCACCAGGCAGGAAACCCACCGTCTCAGTGGAGACAAGGGCACAGCTAGATGTGAAATCTCCATCCAACGTGCAATTGTCCAAGAGGAAAACCAGTTCTCCCTTTGCCCCCTAGGAGACTTGTACGCCACAGGTAGACAAACACAGATGGGTTCTTGGGTTTTGGGGGGGCCCACCACTGAGGGAGGCTCTGAGGATAATGTGAAGAAACACAGCACGCTCGGTGGCCACAGCACAGCACTTGTGTCCGGTCTGCAGACAACCATGGGACTGCTACTAAAGCATCTGAGATGGTTCTGAGGGCCAGTCAGAGACTGAGGAAACAAAAATCGTGGTGTCTGTGGGACGCACTGTTGGCTCCCTCCCTAACAAGACTTCCCTCATTCCTCCTTGCTAACAGGGCCCCTACTACTCCTCTCAGTTATTTGATATTCAGGAAACACTAACTCCAGGACCAGCTCAGGAATGAGGCTGTTAATTGTCTGTTAACAATCAATAGTGTCCCTTGCTCATCACTGGTCCTGGAGTTGACCTCTGAGCCAAAGCCAGGCAAGGAGACCAGAGCGGAAGTTGATTGGACGTTTCCAGGGAGGATATTTTTATTCTTGAGATACTGGGAAAGTTGATTTCTTTCCCCTGTAGTTATTTTCTATATCTGGATGCGATGTCTGGAGCAGCTGCAGCCATTTGAAACAAGAAGGAAAGCAGTGAGACGGTAAAGGTTGTGATGGCAGAGCTTAAGAGAGAATACAGGTGTTCAGAGACATTAGTGGGCCTATGACTGTATCCTACCTACAGCTGTCCTACTTCTGAGCTTGCTGTAATGTAAAATGATTGTCGTTGATGAGTTAAAAGGAGGGAGAGCACAACTGTCCCTCTGGACAGGGTGCCTGTTGTCCACTGTGGAGGGACAGCATTTGCAGCTTTAACAGCACACTAACACATCTGAATTTAAATCTCATTCACTCAACTTCAAATGATACTTTCATATGTTACGGGTAAGATTTTTGTGTTTCAGCGGGTAGGGTGTTTGCTTTGCATGCGGCTGACCTGGGTTCAATCCCTGGCTTCTCGTATGGACCCCTGAGCTCCGCCAGAAGTAATTCCTGAGCGAAAAGCCAGGAGTAATTTCTAAGCATCACCCAAAGAGCCAAAAATGAAATATTTTTTGTGTTTATTCATTTTTTAAATGGGTAGACTCCTTACTGAGAGTAGTTTGTCAATATTTATCTAGAGTTGTTAGGGAGGCAGCTCAGGGTTGAAACATCTGCCTCACATGGGTAACACCCTAGGGATGATTCCCGCACCATCAATCATTAGGAGAAATTTTAATTTGGTGTTTTATTTTGGGCAATTTATCTCAGGAAAATCATCCAAAAACAAAGAAAAATGTATATTCTACACTTGCTGGAATATTACTCATCCATTAAAAACACTAACTAAAACCATTACCAAAGTGAAAAACATTTATTATGACAATTGAAAAGAGATGAGAATAATATCACCAAGACCATGGAAACAACAACAAACACTGTATGGGAGCATGTTTCACAGTTCAGAAAAAACTGAACTATTTATTCTGAGGAGTTTCTAGAGGCGAGAACGCCTCAGAGTTGGTGACTTGGAAGGGAATTGGGGCTGAGTTATCTTTCCCCTGTTCTTTCTTTTCCAAATTTCCTAAATTGAAAAGACACATATTCAAATATACAGTTGAAACTTCCACCCTGCATTATTTAGCTGCTTAGTTTTACTTGTGGCCAATGCAGACAAAAACGTGGAGAGAGGGAGACTAGCTTAGCCTGGGGAAAAGGCTGGAGGAGGCAGACACAGAAAGCTCATTAGCACCAGGATTTCTTCACAACTAGCAGGGTTTTTCTTTTTTAAATTCCCACTTTTCTTTCTTATTCATTCATTCTATTTTTTTTTAAGAGAGATGATTATCCCATGATTTGGGTCAGGTGAGCAAGGATAACAAGTATGGGGTGGTGAGCTAACAGGCTGTGATTGGGAGAGCCCACTGGGGAAAATTCCAATTTCCAAATAAGAAAAAGAAAATGCCAACTGCTTTGATGCAAGGTTCTGCCTCAGAATCAACCTGCCTAGAAGCACAGAAGTGGATGAAGATGAGGTGGGGGCTGGGAGATATTTATTCTTTTAAATCAAAGCAGGGACATAGATGTTTCTAATCTCAGCCAACAGTGGCACTACTGACAGGGTCTCGAAGAAGTCCAGAAGATTCCACGTAATTAAGAGGGATTGTTTGGTATTGGAGGAACCAGAAATGTTCTGTGTAGATTAACTGCTTACTTCATTGCTAATGACTGCCCAATTTCTTTAGACTAATTGGTGCAATCTACATTTTGCAGTGAAGATGAAGTATCAATTTGATTTGGTGTCGATAAAAAATTGATGGATGCTTCTGACTGTTTCTTCTCAACAATACATGGATTATTACTACTATAATTATCATAAATGACAAAACATGGGCAAGTGGTGATTACAAGTCTAATTCTATCTTGAGGTTTTAATGGCATAAACCACTCAGGCTTTACACTCATGATTTACAGCATCATCAAAATCCCTGAAAGGATTACCCTTGGGTGAATGCCACTCATTATCTTACCAATAATGCCTTGGTTTAGTCCAACGTGGAACAAATAATCAAGACAGAGTTCTCAGAAAAGCCCCTTTCTAAATATATAAACCTCTAGTTTGCAAAGGAAGCTCTGTACCTGCCAAATTCTTTCTCTTTGTTCTGGATGTCAGAGCTGTATTTTGTTCTGACACGTATAATGGCTGGGTGTCCCGATGTCACAGAGCAGCCTACAAAGTTTTGTGCCAAAGCTTGCAGACAGCAGCACCTTGGTAACTGCCAACCCAGCACCCCCTGCGAGCCACCAGCCAGGCAGAGAAACGTGCCCACCTAGGTTGGGTACCAGCACTATGCTTGAACAGTGGCCTTTAGCTATGAGTCAAGAGAGGGGGAAGAGTTTGCTGTTCACCTGGGGGGAATGCCTTTTAAAAATAATTTTCTATTTAAAGAACTGTGATTGATAAATTTACTGACAGTTGAGTTTTAGGCAAGTATTTCATCACCAATCCCACCACCAGTGTCAACTTCCTTCTACCAGAGTTCCCACACGCCATCCCCTACCTCTTGCTTTCCGATCCCCACTGGCTCTACTTGCTACCTGGCACCTTGATAGGCATATCACAAGTTTCAGTGGTTGTAACTTAGATCTTGATTTCAGTGTTGTTGAGTCTGGGCTTTGGATGTGTGGCTATACCACACTCCCATATCAGCGCTACAACCAGAGCTCCAATCCCTCCCCTCCATTACTTCCCTTTTTCATCTTCTTCAGTCCCACATTGATTTCTTTCATTTTCTCTCCAAATTCTGGAGAGGTGACCTAGATATTCTCCCTATTACATTAATTTCCTTATCCAGTTATTCTATATTGTACAGGTAAGTGAGATCATCTATTTTTCTTTCTTCTTCTGGTGTACTTCACTCACACTGGTATCTTCCGGTTCCAACCAGGTTACAGCAAACTGCATGTTTTCATCATTATTTGTAGCTACATAATATTCCATTGTGTATATACACACCAAAGCTTCATAATCCAGTCATCTGTCTTTGGATACCAGGTTTATTTCATATTTTAGCTACTGTGCTAAGTGTAGCAATGAATAATTGAATAATAGTGTGCGTATGTCCCTTTGAATGGATGTTTTTCTGTCCTGGGGGTAGATGCCTCAAGGTGGAATTGCTGGATCACTGGTCACAATATTCTAAGTTTACTATGGCCTCTCTACACTGTTTTCTATAGGGGTTGGACCAGACAACAAACCCACCAGCAGTGGACAAGAGTACCTTTCTCACCACATACCCACAAACAGATTGTTCCCACTATTTTTGATATGTGCTGTTCTCACTGGTGTGAAATGATATCTCACTGTAATCTTGATTTGGATTTCTGGGAAATGTTTTTTTAGAGAGTACCACAGAGCCTGCAATACGGTCAAACCATGAATTGGAAGATTCTTGGACTGCAGAAGAGGAAGGCAGCTCTGGTAGCCAGAGACCCTAGATGAGCATTACAAAATGAAATGTGCTCCAAGTCCAGGTAAACAACCAAAAAGTACAGTAGGGAAAGTGGTGGAGGCAACCAGGCAGAAGTTACCCCTATAAAGTGGGCAACTGCCGTTTTTGGCAAGTGACTGTGTCCAAGTGGAAGGGGACCACTGTCCTCTAATTCTAGGTGTTTTCTTCAGGGAAATCAGATGCTTTCATGTGGATGTAAAATATTTATACTTAAACAAAACACATTTGGAGGTCTGAGTATGTAGAGCACTTGCCTTGCATGTGGCCAACCTGAGTTAGATCCCGGCAGCTCAGATGGTCAGCTGAGCACTGCCAGGAGTGATTGCTGAGTGTAGAGCCAGAAGGAAGTTCTGAGCATGGCGGGTGTGGTCCAGAAACAAAAACAAAAAAATGTGAAAGATCTGGATTTGTTTTTCCCTCAAAGTATTAATGAAGAGTCAAACATGTGTGTTCTGGGACCAGCTGCCTGGACCTGAACATGAGCTCTGCTACATGTATTCGAGTATCAGTTTTCCTCATCAGTAAGATGGGGACAGTAGGTGCCACTTGCATCAAGGAGAGGTTCTGAGAAAGAAGGGGAGGAAGAAAGCAAAGGCTGCAGAGTAAAGCCGACACAGCCTCATGGCTAGGCTATGCCTGTTCTTCTGGAGGAGGCTGCTGGCTTTGCGTTTATAGTCTCTGCTGGAAGGAGACATGGCCAGACATGGCCTCTGAGGCAAGGCTTCACAAATGGCTGAGAGCACTGCTCTGAGGCTGATCTCCTGAGCTGGAATTCTATTTCCCTCCTTGCTGGAGGCTGTGTGACCTTTTAAGTCTCTCTCACCATGTCTCAGCTTTCTCATCTGGAAAACAGAAATAACACGGCACTTTCTTGTGCCTTAGCCTGTTGTGAGGGAACAATGAAATAAAAATACATACCGCAGGGCGCGGCACCTGGGAAACACTCAGTAAATACCCACACTCAGCATTCATGTTCTTTATCAGATCAAACATTTCCAAAATCTTGGAAGTATGTATCACATTTTTTAAAAAAGCTGATCAAAATATCCTGCTCTTGCGCTGATCCATTTTGCCATGGATATTACTGTATCATTTTGCTAGTAACCATCAACTATGGGAAATGTTCTCTCAAAATCTGCTGTTGCTTCATTGGGGGTGGGGGTGAGGGAAGAGTGGTTTGGGCCACACTTGGTCGTATTCAGGGCTTACTACCATCTCAGCTCAGGGATCACTCCTGGAGAGCTTGGGGGATCACATGGGATGCCAGAAATGGAACCCAAGTGGGCTGCATGCAAAACAAATGCCCTACCCATGGTACTGTCACTCTGGCCCCTACTGTGGCCTCTTAAGGTACTACTTTATTACAACTTTATTACAACTGCTATTAAGTGCAAAGAACTACTGTATCCACCACTCTGTGTTAAGGCACGGGAATGCAGGGGCCTGGCAGAGAAAGCTGCCAGCATGCTTTGTGCTAAACACATTGTTTTGGGTAAAAGTATGTATCTGATCCTCTCCAGTTAAAGGGCCTTCAGTGGCAATGTCTCCCTCCCTCCTAAAACCCCCTAAAATCCATGAAAATTTTCTACCACATATCTCAAACCTGTGAGGCTCACATCAATGACAGGGGCATGGCGTTCTCTGGCTGAACTTGGACAGTGACTATCTGGTATTGTTGACAGGCGTTCTCATATACACCAGACTCAAGTCTCTCAGTTTGTCTTATTGTGTAGCACACCGGGGGTCATGGGGTTGTGAATCTTCCTCTGTTAAACACAGAGTGTGAAGCCCTGCAGGATCCTGAAAACCCAAGTGCACACCTCACTAGCAAAGGAAAAAAAATGCATTTCCTTCTCAATATGTGTGAGTAAGATGGGATGTAGAATATACTAGAAGCGCCAACTGGCACACACGAGGGAGAAGTGGGCATGCTTCAAGTCATCAGAATACCTCTTTCACTTACCCGTGACTTTCAAATGTCCTTTTCTTAGCGCATAGAGAATCTTAGTTGTTACAGCTACTTGAGAAACTAAATCATGGGTATGATCTGGTATTCTGAGAAGCACCAGATCCATCAGGTTTAAGTTCCTGCTCCTTAATTCCAAGTTTTACTCTGTGACTCACCAGGTAAACTTTTGGGCCTCTCCAAATCTCAAAGCACCGAAAGTGTGTTAAAGGATATGACAAAAAACTGTGCTTTGCAAGTGAAAAGTTGCCAGGAAAGGGCCTGAAGAAACAGCTCCTCTTGCATCCCTAGGGCTTCCTGGCTTATATTTCTTGTCAGGGATCTGACAACTGGTGGCAGATGACCTTCATTTTACTGAGGTTACATTGACATTAAAGAGTCATATTCATGGTACCATGTACCAGGCACACTCACACCAGTGACTCTTTGTGAATGTGGCCCTCCTCGGCCCGCCCAAGAGGTGGAGGAGGTGAGATTAGGCTGAAGTTCCCTCTGGATATATTCTAATATATCCATCTCCCCTCCTTCCTCTCCCCCCCAAGACTCGAGATTTCAAAATGCCCCAATCCAGTAAGAGATATCGCTTACTGTCGGGGGATGCACATACCAGAGGAAGTGCTGGGGATAAAGGAAATCTGTGAATCAGAGAAAGATGTTGGTATGCAAGATTGAAGATATACCAGCTGGCCCACAGCTTCAGCTGGTTCCCAGAGGCCAGGAAGAAATTAGTCTCACCGTTCAGTTGAAAGTGCACCTGGCCATTCACCCAGAGGCACAAATTCACTGTTGAACAGGGTTATCTTTGTTTCCATACCAAACACACCTAGGAATTAAGCTAGTTAAAATCCTATGACTCTCACTGTCCTCAATTGCTTGGCTTCATAAAATTCAGGCTGTAGGGACAGGGGCAGGGAGTGGTTGTTTAAAAAAAAATAAAAGGTTCTTGTCACTAGGACCTTTTTTTTTTTTAAAGGCGAAAATGGTCTCCCTCTAACTCTTTTTTCCTGGATTGGAGCATGTCATATTGATTTCCCACATATATTTTACTGAAGTTTTACAAATGTGAAGAGCCAGGAGGGAAGGGATTGTTGCTAGCCAAAGAATTAGCACTCTGCCTACAGCCAAGAAGACACATTCACGCTACTGAGGCTTAGAAGGTTGGCAGCGTTTGCTCAGGGGCCTGCCCCCTTGGGGTCTGCACAACACTCAAAACTGAACCCAAGTGCCTCACTGGCGCAGGCGATCTCTTACAAGTGTGGGAAATGTCATCTGACAGCAGAGGCCTAAACTCTGACACTAATTCCTCTTCTCTGAAGAAGGGCCAGGTTGAGTCTTGCCACGAAGCACGGAGCAGTGTGGCTGGATGTGGTGAGTCATGGGGGGAAGCTCTATGGTAGCAGAGATTAGTGGGGCTGAACTGAAGGCAGAAAGGCCAGATGTGCATGGGAGGCAGGTGGGAAACGGTGGAAGAGGAGTTGGCAACCTGTGAAAGCTACAGGGGACTGGCAAATTCCACTAGCAAAAGACGTGGTGGGAGGCCTGGGCAGCCCCATTTGGAAAGCAGCCTGAGATTCGGGCTCTCTGGAGATATCATCTGCGAACCAGTATCAGGCACTGATCTTTGAGAAAACCCCAACCTACTGATTTGGTTGCTTCGTTTGTTCTTTTTCCCAGTACATTTCATTCCGTTTCCTTGACCTGCTTATGGACAATCTCCAGCTTTCTTGATCCCATCACTCAGGATTGCCACACCTTGCAATCTCTGTTTCTATTTTAAATTGAGATTCAAGGAAGAGAAGAGCATAGTCTAATGAACTAAAAAACACATTTCTTCTTACTTGATCATCCTTTAAATGCGTAGAAAGTACCTGCAAATACCCATCAGCTCTTTATCCAGACTAATCTGTGACTAGCATCCCCTGAAGTCTTTCTGGCTGAAGCCATCACTATTTGCTTGAATTCCCACAATGGCAAAAGGCACCTCAGAGAATCCAGGGTCCATTTGCTCAACATCTGCTGTAGGCTGAATTGCGTATGATGCTGCAGAAAATGCAAGGAAGGCAGACTCTTTCCTCAAAGAATTTACAACTTGGTTACAAGACACCAAAAAGATGGCCACTGACATCCTCAAACTGCTTGAATTCTTGGAAATAAAGTCAGAGTGGGCTTTGGGGGGCTGGGGGCCACTCCCAGCAAGACTCTGCCAGCTATCTGGGCCCAAAATCTGTGTTTGGTGTGTGGCACTCAGGCCCAGAGGTACTTGGAGGTTCTTAGGGGCCACCAGAGCTACCTGGTGATGCTTGGATGGCGGAGGGTCGGGGTCCCTGGAGACACGAGCTTTACCACTTGAGGAATCTCCCTGACTTCTAGACACAATCTTTCCCTGTAGATTCTGAGGTGGGAAAGAAACTAAATTGTGCTGCCTTGCAGGAATTGCAATGTGGTAACCTAGTCCCATTCCCAACTGTCTAATAGTATTTGGATATTTGGAACTCGGTATATTCAGGTCTATTGAGCAATGCAAAGAAGTAGGTGGACATTGGTGGGAATGTCAACTGGTCCAGCCTTTTTTGGAAAACAATACGGACATTCCTCCAAAGACTAGAAATTGAGCTCCCATTTGACTCAGCAATACCACTTCTGGGAATATACTCTATGAAACCAAAAACACACAGTGGAAACACCATCTACATTTCTATGTTCATAGCAGCACTATTCACAATAGCCAGAATCTGGAAACAACCAGAGTGCCCAAAAACAGATGATTAGATAATGAAACTGTGGTACATCTACACAACAGAATACCACACAGCTGTTAGGAAAAAACAAAGTTATGAAATTTGCCTATAAATGGATGGACATAGAGCGGATCATGCTGAGTGAAATTAGCCACATGGAAAAGGACAGATATAGAATGATTGCATTTATTTATGGGTTGTAAAAAAATAGCATGATACCAATATCCAAGGCCAGACAAAACATGGATCAGGCAGTATTGTCAGTGGGTAGAGTGGAAGTCAGAGGTTAGGTAATACAGAGAAAGGACTAATAATTATTGTAAATGATAATACCAGTGTAGAACTGAGCACTGAAAGTAGGCAAAAGGATATACATGATAACCTCTAAATGTATGTATTGCAAGCCACAATGTGTAAGAGAAGGAGAGAGAGAGAGAGAGAGAGAGAGAGAGAGAGAGAGAGAGAGAGAGAGAAAATTGCCTGTCATAGAGCTAGGCTGGGTAACGGGGGGAGATCAGGGGACATTGGTGGAGGGAAATGGGCACTGGTGGAGGGATGGGTGCTGGAACACTGTATGACTGAAACCCAAATCACTGTATCACTGTCTTCCCGTTCATCATCGATTTGCTCGAGCAGGCCCCAGTAACATCTCCATATGTCCTGTCTCATGCTAGTAGAGCCCAAGGGCACCTGCTTGCTCCAGGAACATAAAGAGCCTCAAACCATTCCATCAGGTCATGGGAATGAGGTCTATAATTGTTCCTGGTATTTGGCATATCAGATACGACACAGGTAGCTTGCCAGGCTCTGCCGGAAACCCAAATATGAACACTTTTGTAACTGTATATCTCACAGTGACATAATTATTTTTTTTTTAAAAAAGCGGGTGGGAAGGTCCTTGGTCAAATACATTTAGGAGGCACTTACTTAAACATCTTTTCCGAGTAGTTTTCTAAATTGCAATTTTCCCTCAGAAGAAATGATTTTTTTTAAAAAAACCCTAGAATGAAGGATTAGTAGAGCATTTTTTGAAATGAAGATGGTTGGCTCAATAGTTTTCAACTGCATTACACTGTTAAGATGCAGAAACCTAAATTTGATCCCCATTCTTCACTGGAGCAGGCCTTGATTTATCTGGATAGCAAGGGGAACTGGGAATATAAAGTCATTATTGAGCATATGCTTGGAGTTTCTTTTATTCAAATCCTTTGCAAAGCACCTGAGTTTCTCAGATTGTTTGCCTTGGTGTTTGCTCTACTCTCAGCAATAACACAGGGCAAGAACTCAAAGGATATTTCTGAAATCAAAAGACTCTGTTCCATGGTGTGACGACAAATTCATCAGATAGATCTCTATAAGTGTACAGAAATAATTAGTACAGCCTGGTAGTTTGCAGCCTGCAGTGGTTTACTTGGACTTGGAGAGGATATTTTAAAAAATCACTTGTCACTTGTTTTCCCATTGTTCATCAATTTGCTCGAGTGGGCGCCAGTAAGGTCTCCATTCGTTGGGAATGAGGTCCATTATTGTTACTGTTTTTGGCATATCGAATACACCACGGGTAGCTTGCCAGGTTCTGCCGTGGCTCCAGGTTCATCCCAGGGGGCCCAGTCTTTTTTCTATGTCAGACCATCAACCATCCAGGGTCCACGGGGCAGAGCCCTGGGTGTAGACAAGCCTGTCTCCTGTATTCCACCTGCCGATGCAGCCAGGCACTGCAGCTACCTGCAACACCTCAAGGGGGAGGTTTTAAAAATAAAATGGGCAATATTCAAGAGTTGGAAGCTTTCTGGCAAAATGTAGGTTCCTGGAACCCTCTGAAGTATTAGATGATTTGTCAGTATCAGACTAACTGTTCCTTAAGGCTAGAACCAGTGTAGACTCGAACAGTAGCAGGAGGTAAAAAGCACTTACACCTACTGGCCCTACCACTCTCTGCTTTGTTGCCAGGGATTATTTCCCTGATATCCCTGGGTCATGCAGGCATTTATGTTTGTAACTTCTGATGAATACTTGTCAATTTACAGTCTTTATCAGGTGCCAAGGACCACTGGTATCAAATGGTGTATTAAATGGTGCATCAAATGGTGGTATCAAATGGTGTATACTTTGGCATCTTTTAATTCACAACAACCTTTAATACCTCCTTTCTTTTAACAGAGGAGGATTCAAACAGAGAAAGGCTAAATAACTTGCTCGAGGTCTCCAGTCCAATAGAGGGCAAGTGGGTCTGAATTAAGCCATCTGGCTCCAGAATCCTGCTTGTCCCCACCAAGTTCTGCAGCCTTTGTTTCATGTCACACTTTCTTACCCGAATTGTTTTCTTAATTTTTTTCATTTATGTTTGCTGTGCATTCCCCAAAAATGATCTTGGTCCAAACAGCAAGACACGTATCCTGTTTCCTTTGTGCTTTACTTGAGCACATTTCCCCCTTTCTAAATGCTTTTTGATTTCACTTGGTCTGGAGGATCCGTATAAGAAAACACATTTCGTAATTTCCCTTACCACCTCGGGGAACTGAGCCAAAGTCTGGGTCCCTAAGAGCAAGCTTAGTATTGACCAAAGCTGCCACAGGCTGGCAGCCCCATGCACTGGAGAATAGGTCAGCCTTCACACTTATCACAATGACAAGCACTCCTAGCTTGCATTACACATATCTAAACTGATGACGGGAATACACACGGATTCAGTTTCACCAGTCCCCGTTTGGTTCAGCATGGGTTTATCCAAACAGCTGGCCTGAAGCCTACCCTTTCACTTAAATTAGTTCTAGTTCTCTATATTTGGACTTAACACGCACTCTCTTTATTACTAGTGCCTAAGAGTTTTATGTGGGCGGAAAGTGTAGTGGGTACATCTGGGCCAGCTGGGTCATTGAGCATTTCTACATGATATGCTGACTAGAGGAAGATGGTATAATTCCCACTTAAGTCCCTATCAGCAAATGGAAATGTCTTCGCCATGATTTGTTTCCTGTGGAATTTGATTCACAAAATATCTTAAGGAAAATACATTTTACGTATTTGATTGAGTCCTTGCGTCTTTGATTTCCCAGGGAAACTAATAAATAATCAACAAACATATGATTAAAGACTGCTTGAACTACCATCCAAAAAGGAACTCTAGCCAGCAAAGAATCTCTGATCCCAATCTTTTTTATTCCTAGAAACAGAATTCTTACTTAGCCTTTCAAAAACCTGATGAAGGCTTCAGCTAAGTTTTGACGTAAGATTTTCATATTCAAAATATCTGTTGAAATAAGGGAGAAGGGATATAGATCTTGAAACTGCATTAGTGTGAAATAGAGCTTAGTAAGCTAGAAAGGGAAATTACTTCCTCTGTAATTGGAATTTTCTCCTAAAAATCCTTTTGAAATCATGTTCAGCTACTTTCCCATTATGTGTCCTAAAGAAGCTAACGTTAACCCTTTCTGGAACCACCCATCATAAAAATCATTTGATATTTATAAATTGCTCTCTGAAGAAAGAAGAAATTCCTGAGCAATGGCCTGTGTCATCAAAAAACTTAATAATGAATGAGTGGTTCCCAAGAGTTTCAGACACATTAAAAAATGCTTTCCAGGACACTACCTTCTCACTAGAACACTGATGCTTACATTTATAGATCACATTTATCTTGGTCACATAATCCTCAGGCAGATACCAGAAAAGTTCGCCATTTGAGTTTCTTTAGCCTTGAAATGGAATATCTAAATTCAGCTCCGGCATAGCTTCTTCATGTTCTTTGAAGGCAGAGACTGACACTTCTCTGTATCTTTAATGTCAGTATGTAGAAAGTGCTTAATAAATGCTTGTGACTCATGAATGAATGAAGGAGAGCTAGCTGAGTAAGCATGCTTATATGCCACTTAAAGTCTCTCCAACTTTTCATATGTATAAAGTGGTATTAAAATATTCTAAACCCTTGCATGAGGATTAAATAAAATAATACAAGTAAAAGGTTGTGCATGGGGCTTGGAAAACGATGTAAATAGCTAACACAGTTAATACAGCAATTATGTCCTGTGTGTCTGTAAAATAAACTTACTCAGCCATCTCCTATGAAGGGCAAAGAAAATTGAATGTTCCTTTTTACATGTATCATGAGGTTGAGACCAGAAACCTAGCACAGCCTGGAGATACCACCTAATGAATCACTAAAGCACTTCACCCTCTGTCCATATCATTGGCCTATATTAGCTTCATCGTATTATGAAGTGGTGCCTGGCATCAAATCAAAAGGGAAAGATTCTGTTTATGAAAAAGTCACATGGGTGTATGTGACTTAGTCCACTTCATATCTGTCCTCTTTTGTGAAGGATGTAAACTCTTTAAACAGCATGTACTGTCCAATATGCGTATTTAACAATTGGTAGTCAGGGCCTACTTCAATGGTTGCTTACTTAGCCCATGGGAATAAGGAACAAATTACAATTAAACCTTGATTTGGGATATCGTTGTGAATATCCACAGAGAAGTTCGATATGGGGATTTTTGCTACTTTCCTAGTAAGATTTTTAAAAGGGGAATAAAACATATTCCCCTCAATATGCTATGTGCCTGGGTAAAGATAAATCAGGGTTAAAGTGTAATGTGTATCGATGAGAACACAAGCTTCAACATGTGAACAAGGAATAATTGTATTTCCTACCTTCAAGGAGCTTCCAATACAAAGGCATATGATGAAGAGAAAGACTAAACCAACAAAAATGCAGTGTACTAGAGGAACAAATAAAAAAGTGTTTGAGGAAAAGCGGTGTTTCAGAGACTAAACAGACAGAAGCTGAGTAAACTGAATTCTGAACTGTACTCGCAAACTCAATTAGATCACAATTTCAAGGTCCATCATTTTCTTTTTCTTTTCCCTGCCAGTGGGTCCCCTCAGGCAATTAGGGGTGCTACATCTCAGTCTTCTCTGTATCGTAGGATCTATCAGAGGAAAGGAAATAAAGCATCCAGGTAAAAGACTGAGCTATTTCCAGGGCTGGGGACAACTCTAATATTGGCTGATGAGCAGAGCACACAGTGATGTTCACTCATTCACTCAAGAATATGAGTGTCAGACATTAGGTGAGGTTCTGGACATAAACTCATTGGTAAGCTGAAGTCCCTGCTCTCATAAGAGATGTTTTCAGTTAGTGGACTAGACCAATAAATAGGAACTTCAGATAAAGCTGAGTGCTATGAGAAAAAGAAACAGACGATGCACCCAACTGTGCAGGAAATGGGGAAGACCTGGAAGAGATGATACTCAGAAAGTAGAAAATAAAGACAAAATGAATGACCAAAGTTCAGAAGTGGGGAGGGCGGTAGCAGAGCACATTAATCAAGGGACTGGCAAGAACTAAAGAGCATATACGCGTGCAGCACACACCACACACACACACACACACACACACACCCCAGTACAAAGACAGGATATCAGGAAGATGGAGGGCACACAAGGTGAGAAGCAGGGCCCTTTTCCAGAAAGAAGGTCCTTAAGGGCTTATGTCCCAGGCTTATATCAAAATAGGGAACAATAGAGTCTTACATAAAGTATTTTCTAATCTAAAATTTTCATAAATGCCTTAATGAAATATAACTCTAGGATTTATATGATTTGCTCAATAAAAAAGTATACTCAGTGACTTTTAATATATTCCATCAGGCCCACTTCTGCCAGCAGCCACTGTATTTTTTTTTTTTTTTTTTTTTTTTTTGCTTTTTGGGTCACACGCCGGCAATGCTCAGGGGTTTCTCCCTGGCTCTGCACTCAGGAATCACTCCTGGCGGTGCCCTCGGGGGACCATATGGGATGCCGGGGATCAGAACCCAGGCCGGCAGAGGCCGGCCGGCGTCAAGGCAAACGCCCTACCCGCTGGGCGGGGGTATCGCTCCGGCCCCTCAGCAGCCACTGTATTTACTTCTTGCTTCTGTAGACTTGCCGGTGAATTTCCTATGGAGGGAATCACAACAAGCAGAGCTTTGGGATCTTCTTTCCACCTTGTGTGTTTTTAGCACTCCTGCCTTTTGTAGTACAAATCAGCACTTCCTATTTCACTGTTAAGTGATATTCCATGTACAGCAATACCACATTTTGGTTTCTTATTTATCATCTAATGGACATCCAGAGTGTTTTCATTGAGACTTTAGGAATACTGCTGCCAGAACTATATGAAAGCTTTTGTAGACGTACACATTTACATAAGGAGCATCCCTTCACGAGTGGCTGCAAGTGGGACTGATGGATCATATGCTAACCCATGAATGTCTTATTTCCCAAAGCAGCTGCATGGCATTATATTACCACAGCAACGAGTAGTATGCGATGGCTCCATTTCCCCTTGCCCTTACTAAGCTGTCTTTATAATGGTACATATATTTTTTAAAGATCACTTAACCATATTTTTAAGTATCAGTGCTTCTTCAATGATTGTAAAAGTTAGTGCTTACAACAAGAACATTGAGTAGCTGAAGGTCTTCCTAAAATTTCTAAGGATAAACTGATAGCAAGAGAAGCAGAAATTGCTTTCTGTGACAATGTTACAAAGTGATAAAGACAAAGAGGCTAAAGTGAAAGCGTATCCTGCTGAACTGTTCAACTGTCCAGTGTTTGCTGGAGGGAGTACAGCGGCACTGACCTTGCACATGGCAGACCTGGGTTTGATCCCCTGGGATCCCGAATGATCCCCCAAGTCTGCCAGAAGTGACAACTGAGCACAGAGCCAGGAGCAAGCCCTGAGTACTACCAGGTGTGACCAAAGAAGAAGAAGAAGAAAAAGTTCAAAAAATGCATTTAGCTATGAAAAAAATGCTCATCATCACTAATCATCAGAGAGATACAAATCAAAACAACAATGAGATATCACCTCACACCAGAGACTGGCCCATATCCCAAAGGGTAAAAACAACAAGTGCTGGCGTGGATGCAGGGAAAATGAGACTCTCATCCATTGTTGGTGGGAATGTCGACTGGTACAACCTTTCTGGAAAACAATATGGACATTCCTTCAAAGACTAGAAATTGAACTCCCTCTTGATCCAGCCATACCACTCCTAGGAATATACCCTGGGAAGCCAAAAACACACAGCGGAAACATAATCCGCACTTATTTTCATAGCACCACTATTCATAATAGCCAGAATCTGGAAACAACCAGTATGCCCGAGAACTGATGACTGGATAAAGAAACTTTGGTACATCTACACAATGGAATACTATGCAGCTGTTAGGAAAAATGATGTCATGAAATTTGCCTATAAATGGATGGACATTGAAAGGATCATGTTGAGTGAAATTAGTCAGAAGGAAAGAGAGAGACATAGAATGACTGCATTTATTTGCATGACATAAATATATATATATATATTATGATACCAAAATCCAATGTCAGGCGAAATGTGGATCAGGAGGTCTTACCAAAGTGGAATTACCACAAATGTGGAGTCGAGGTTAGGTAAGACAGAGAAGGAACACGTGCGAATAAATGTTGAAAAGGGCTAATACCAACCTAGAACTGAGCATTAAATACAGGCAAAAGAATGCACATGATGGTCTCTAAGTGTATGTACAATCCACAATATAAGAGAAGGAAGAGAGAGAGAGAGAGAGAGAGAGAGAGAGAGAGAGAAAGAGAAAAGAGATAAAGAACCTGCCATGGAGGCAGGTTATGGGGGGGGGAGGAATTGGGGACATTGGTGGTGGGAAATGGCACTGGTGGAGGGCAGGGAGTTGGAACACTATGTGACCAAAACCCCAAACATGAACAACGTTGTAATTGTATATCTCATGGCGGTATAATAAAATATTAACAAATAAATAAATAAACAAATAAACAAATAAATAGAGATGCATTTAGCTTTATAACCAGAGAGAAACTGTAGGAGTCTGGAGGCTCATCATTTGCTTGTTTCTCTCCAGAAAAAGTCTGTGTTCACATAGAACTTTTCCATGGAGTATTTAGAACAGTGTTAATAATCACCTCACCCTGAAGTGGCCTGTCCTGAAGGGTGTGAAGGCTGAGAGAGAGGCTAGTAATTTATGACTTGTCTGAGGGTACAACATGGTGGTCACATTTTCAAAGTCAACTTCCCAAGGGTCACTGAGAAGGAATACATCTCAGGAGGTTAATTCAGTAACCTTTTAAATGTACAGTGCGCTTCGGGTTGGATTAAAATGCTTCTGCATTCCAAACTCCATTTACCACTTTACACAGCAACTCGGAAACAGAAATGTACCACATCTCAGATTTTGTATTTGAGTCCAATCCTACGGGGAGCCGGGTAGGGGTGGGGTGGGGGTATCAGATTCTAAAGCCTTCAGGAAATCAAAAACTAGGAGGAGTCAAAGTTACACGTAAAAAAATCCCTTAAGCGGAACACAAACATTTACCTCTATACTGTTGTTGTTTTTTCTTAACAAGCCCAACAGTATTCCTGCCTCCCTGGAATAGATAGGCTTCTTCAGCTAAGTACCACCAAATGTTCTGTTAAGCAACTAATAGTTGCTTGTGTTAAGGAGTCATGTTGCGCAAAGCCAATACATTATCTTTAAGTTGTAGAATGACACACAGGAGATATTTACGTCTGAGATGCCAGCACAGATTCCAGGCTCCCATCTCACACTTACCCCAGGGCAAATGCTCCTGGAATGTAAATGGCAGGGGAAGAACTATTTAAATTGCTGTTGAGCTTTCTCCCTTCCTGCTCCTCTCCTCCTCCTGCCCGCTTTCTCTCCCTCCCCACCCTCAAGTTAGCTTAAAATAAGTATGATGAAATTCAGTAAAATCAGTTTCAGAAATCTAGAGCTTCAGAAAAGTCATCTCTGTCAAAGACGATAAAGAAGAGAGACTCAATTGCTAAAGGCTTCAGACCACAGAGTATAGTAATAAAACCAGAGACTACAAAGGACCTTAGAATCGTCAGACTCAACAAATTTGCAAGGCACTTTAACCTGATCTAGTCTAAACCCCTCATTTCATGTGGATAA